>NW_010729082.1:401190-424158 GCF_000365185.1 Nelumbo nucifera
AGTTCGGCCCTTCCACTATGACTCTGGAGAGACTTTAGGATCTCATACAGAGGTTTCACCTTCCTAGGGAGTACTCTTACAGCCTTCCTACCGGCGGTTTTCCATGGGAGCACAGTCCTGATGAGATCGTGGTCTTCAGAGAGCAACTGGTTGCCGGACTCCGTCTCCCTCTTCACCCCCTGATCGTTGAGGTGCTGGTGCACTTCAACATTACCTTGGACCAACTCCACCTGAATTCCATACGTAATGTGGTTGGGACCATTTCCCTCTACTTCGACCGCTCCTTCCCTATAGACTTAGATATTCTTTGTTCCATACTAGCAATAAAGAAGAGCGCTTTGGGCGTTCTCCCCGGGCACAGGCAAGCCTACTACCTGTCTCCCCACCCGGGTTTTAAATTAATGCACAAGCTCCTAAGCAAAGTTCCAGCCTGGAAGCGAGACTACTTCGTAGTTCGGAGCAGCACGGGGTGGCCTTTCCCCACTGACTGGAGGGTGGCCGTTCAAGACCCCGGTGTTATCCTTGATAGGAACACCAAGAAGTCACTACAGTCGTGGGCTCAGCTCGAGATGAACTACAAGGATTTCACAGTCGAGGAGAAGCTCATCCAGGCCGGCTTGAGCCCGGGTAGGTTTGTCTTTACTTCGGCCTTTTCGTTTACATACTCACTTCAGAGTTACTAACGTCGAGCTTCACTGCAGGTCCCATGGAGGCGGAGAAGATAGAAAGCCAGAGGCTCTTCCACCAGATGAAGAGGAAGAAACGCGTAGCCAAGAAGGCATGCATCGAGTCTCCGCAGACTCCTACCGAGGCCCAACCTCCACAAGTCCTGGCTCCGGATCTCGAGCTCCCCGACACTCCCCCCGTGATCGACTTGGAGGGAGACATGGTGCCTCAAGGGCCCGAGGTGGCGGCAGAGCCCACCCCTAATCCTGCCGAGACTGCTGTCGGGGATGCCACTGAGGTTGCCGCTGAGACTCGCTTTGCAGAGGAGCTCGTCCTGCTAATGTCACCGTTGAAGCTTCCAAGGAGTCCACCCATGCGGCAGAGATGACGGTATCCAGCTCAGGGAGTCAGGAGGGTCGAAGTATTCTGAACCCCCAGTGCAGCCTTCAGAAGAGTAAGGAGGTTGCGTTCTCGGAGGAGGTCACAGAATGGGCTGATCTCACTCCTGGTCAGCTCGGTGCCCGAGCTGCTTCTCATACTATGGTAGTGAGTTCCTTGCGAAGGATTCTCTTTCTTTCTTTTCTTTTTTCTTTTTTTTTTAACTGGTCTCCTTTTTGTAGGTGAACTCAGCCGTGCGCGCCTTGACCCTTCAATCTGATCGGCACCTGAAATGGGCTTTGGCAGCTGAGGAGTCATCCCGCACAGCCCACACCGAACTGAGGGCTGCTCGTGGTCAGATCCACCGCTTGCAGAGTGGTGCTTCAGCTCAGAAGAGCTTCATTGAGGTATTGCTGGCGGAGAAGAGTGAGCTGGCCTGAGACAAGGACAGATTGAGGGCCGAGGTGAACGGGTTCAAGGCTGGCCAAGAGGCCTTGAGGCTCGAGGTGGACACCCTTAAGGTAGAATAGGATGCTCTGAAGCTCAAGGTGTAGGGCCTCAAGGAAGCGAAAGGGAAGTTGGAGCACGAGGTGGAGTACCTCAGAGGCGACATCAAAGAGAAGACCGAGATCTTCGAAGATGCCCTCAAGGAGACAAAGGTCCAGGTTATCATTGACTACGTCAAGTCTCCAAGGTTTGACAACGTGATGACCGAGGCCTACCGTAAGGGCTTCATGCTCAGTCGGTGGTTAATCAGGCACACCTACCCCGGTCTTGATACAAGTGCTATCACCACTTCGCGGATCACTGATGACATGGTGCGTCAGTCAGTGGATGATCCGGACTCCGAGGATGAAGGCACCGATGATGATGCGGAAGCCACCGATCCGGTTGATGCCCCTGAAGTGGTTCCGAGCAAAGGTGGTGAGCCTCCAAAGTAGTTCAGTCCCTGTACCTTGAGCCTGCGAGCTCGGTTTTTGTTTCCTTCTTCAATCCTTGTAAAGAATTTTGTAGAATTAATGAAAGTACATGTTTCGTATGGTTTTCTTTTGTTGTTCTCTGGACTATATACATTTTTACAAGTAGACTTCATACATCGAGGTGGACACAGTAAGGCATGTGCCCGACCTGTCTACCCGGCTGATATTCGCTCTTGGCATATGCCGAGGTGGGCTATGTATCGCTTGGTGTTCGCTCAGCCAAAATGAAGTGGTTAAGTCATGCGCGGTGCTAAGGTCTCTTACTAGCTCGGCTTCTTGGCTCTTAAGCCAGGTGAGGGTGACTTATAGTCTATCCACCCGTGCCGAAGGGGCGGCTGGTTTTCATGTGTTGCCGAGGTTCATGTTAGCTTGGCGTTTCGGTCCTTGGGCTCTGAGTGACCCGTGGTCTGCTCAGCGGCTACAGGTAATACTACCTCAAATTGACAATATTCCATGCCCGAGGTACTCGTTTCCCTTTAAGGGTTTCGAGCTCGTATGTTCCCTCCATGAGCACTCGCTTCTCTCGGTAAGGTCCTTCCCAATTAGGCCCGAGCTTGTCAATGCCAGGCTTAGGTACCATAACTTTACGAAGGACCAGGTCACCGACGCGGAGGTTCCGCTTCTTGACCTTGGCGTTATAGTACCGAGCTACTCTTTGCTGGTAAGCTACGGTCCTGATGTACGCGAGGTCCCTTACTTCATCGAGTAGATCAAGGTTGGTACGTAGCTCGTCTTCATTTGTCTTGTCATTGTATGCTTCCAGTCGCAGCGTAGGTACTTCGATCTCTGCCGGGATAACTGCTTCGGTGCCGTAAGTGAGGTTGAAGGGAGTCTCTCCTGTGGCGGTTTTCTCCGTAGTTTAGTTCGTCTACCCACAATCCTTTAGCTCAGTCCAAACGTGCTTTCAATCCGCGGAGGATGGCTCTGTTCGTGACTTCTTCTTGACCGTTTGCTTGAGGGTGTGCGACTGAAGTGAAATTATGTCGGATCCCCATGTCTTGGCACCAGTTCTGGAATTTGATGTCCTCGAACTACTTGCCATTGTCGGAAACTAGTACCTGGGGTAACCCGAAGCGGAACACAATGTTCTTCCAAAAGAAGTTTTGGACGTTCCGGGCTGTGATGGTTACGAGGGGTTCAGCTTCTACCCACTTGGTGAAGTAATCCACTGCTACTACTAAGAACTTCCTCTGGCCTGTCGCTGGCGGGAACGGTCCAAGTATGTCGATGCCCCATTGTGCGAAAGGCCATGGGCTGGTGAGATACTTGAGGTCGATAGCGGGCTGATGGTGGATATTGGCATGCTTCTTGCATTTGTCACATTTTCTGATGAGCTCGATGACATCTAATTTCATTGTTGGCCAATAGTACCCCTGTCGTAGTGCTTTTTGGGCAAGGGCCCTGCCCCCCAAGTGTCCGCCGCATAGACCTTCATGAGTGTCGCGGAGTACGAGCTCGGCTTCGGTAGGTCGCAAGGAGCGCAGGTAGGGGAGCGTGTAGGATCTTTGGTACAGCCTTTCGTCTATTATGACGTATTTGGCCGCTTTGCGCTCTTCCCTTCTGGCCGCATTGCGATTTGCAGGGAGGGTCCCGTGTAGCAAGAAGCTCACGAGTGGGTCAATCCAGTTCAGCTCTGCTTGAACGACGGGAACGACCTCCTCTGCCCCCCAAGAATGCTTGGCTGAGGCAGGTCCTCTATGTACACAGTTCTCATGGTGATATCGCTGGTGCTGGCCAACCGAGATAGAGCGTCGGCCTCAGCGTTCTCCGACCTCGGGATTTGCCTGATGAAGTGTGATTGAAAGTTGAGCAGAGCCTCTCTTACTTTGGCTAAGTAGGCAATCATGGTTGGTTCGTGAGCTTCGTAATCTCCTGTAACTTGGTTGACCACGAGCTGGGAATCGCTACAGATGATGATATGCTTGGCTTTTACTTCTCTGGCTAAAGCTAGTCCAGCTATCAATGCTTCGTACTCCGCTTCATTGTTGGATGCCTCGAACTCGAAGCGTAGTGCATACTCCAATTTCGTGCCACTTGGGTCGTGCAGGACTATTCCGGCTCCGCTGCCCTGATGGTTCGAGGAGCCATCTACGTGAAGGATCCAGGACTCCTCATCCCAGTTCGCGCTTGGCCTAACTAGGAGAGATATCGCGCTGGCTACTATCTCACGGGACTCGAACTCAACTGGCCTAGGAGCTCCGGGCTTACCCGAACTAGGGGCCTCGTGCTCAATCGGCCTGGGGACTTCGGAGCTGAAAGTGCACTCCACAATGAAATTTGCTAAGGCTTGGGCCTTAATAGCAGTTCGAGGCTTGTATTGGAGGTCGTACTCGTTGAGCTCAACGGCCCACTTCGTCAGTCGAGCAGAGACATCGGGCTTAAGTAAGACTTGCCTCAAAGGTTTGTTGGTGGGGACGATAACAGTATGAGCTTGGAAGTACGGGCGGAGCTTTCGAGCTGCGATGACCAGTGCGTAGGCTAGCTTCTCTATCTCTAGATATCTCGTCTCCGCTCCTTGCAATACTTTACTAACGTAGTAGATGGGTCGTTGGACCCGATCTACTTCCTTTATCAGTACCGAGCTGACCACTTCGTCACTTGCCGAGAGGTACAGCTCTAAAACATCGCCCTCTTCGGGCCGGGTTAAGATGGGTATACTAGCGAGGTATTTCTTGAGCTCGTCAAACGCGAGCTGGAAGTCTTGGGTCCACTCGAACCCTTTGCTTTTAATTGCCTTAAAGAAAGGCAGACAACGGTCCGCTGACTTGGACATAAAGCGGCTCAGGGCGGCTATGCGACCATTCAACCTTTGAACCTCTTTCAACTTTCGGGGTGGTCTCATATCTAGGATGGCCTTAATTTTATCCGGGTTGCCCTCAATGCCGCGCCGGTTAACGATGTATCATAGGAATTTACCCGAGGTAACACCGAAGACACACTTGTTTGGATTTAACTTCATGTTAAATTGTCGCAGAATTTGAAAGACAGAATACAAGTCTCGTATTAATTCATGTGAGAATTGGGTTTTGACGACCATGTCGTCTACATAACACTCTATTTTTCTGCCAATTAATGGCTCAAATAATTTATTTACAAGCCTTTGAAAGGTTGCCCTAGCATTTTTCAATCCGAAGGGCATAACCTTATAACAATACAGACCAAACTCTGTTATGAAGGCAGTCTTTTCTTTGTCCACCGGGTCCATCTTGATCTGGTTGTAGCCCGAATAGACATCTAAGAAACTCAGCAACTCGTGCCCCGAGGTCGCATCCACTAAGCGGTCGATTATGGGAAGGGGGAAGCAGCCCTTTGGGCAAGCTCGGTTCAGGTCGGTGTAATCGACGCACATGCACCACTTACCGTTAGCCTTCTTTACCAGAACGAGATTGGCTACCCAGCTCGAGTAATGGACTTCCTTTATGAAGTCGGCTGCGAGGAGCTTCGCGACCTCCTTGTCGACTGCTTTCCATCGCTCTGGGGCTAAGTTACGTTTCTTCTGTCTAATGGGCCTAACTACAGGATCAATATTGAGTTTGTGAGTTATGAGATTAGGGTCTATGCCGGGCATCTCTACCGCGGACCATGCAAAAACATCTAAGTTTTGAAGTAGGAAACTTACTAGTTCGGATCTCAAGGGTTCCTGGACTGAAACACTGATCTGAAGTGTCCGAGCTGGGTCTTCTGCTGAAGTTGGAATTGCAACTGTTTCTTCCGTGGGTGCAGCTCGTAGGTCGCTCCAGTTCGAGGTATTGCAACTGGTCACCCCGCGCTACCCCCACTCCGAAGTCTATAGGGAACTTCATTGCCAAATAATAAGTGGAGACCACCGCCCGTAGGGCATGGGTGATCGGCCGGCCTATTATGGCGTTGTACGGGGAGGAGGTCGCGACCACTAAAAAGTTATGGTTGAGCCTTACTACGATGTGCCATGTGCCGACTTCCACAAGTACTGTTATTTTCTCTAGGGGCCTGACTTCTTCTCCGCTGAAGCTTACCAAGGGAGTATTCGCGGGCCTCAAGTTACTTCCCTGCAACTGAAGCTGGTCGAACGCAGCTTTGAAGAGGATATCCGCCGAGCTACCTGAGTCAACGAGGACGCGCCTGACCTCGAAATCATTGATCCTTACTTTTATGACGAGTGCATCGCCGTGGGGGTAGTGGACCCCGCGCGCGTCGTCCTCTATGAAGAAGATCGGTTCCTTTGTCTTCGGCCGCTTCGGAGGATTCTGTTCTTCTCTAGCAGCTTCGTGAACTGATGTCCGAGCTGCCGCCGAGGTATAGCCCGCAACGATCGAGCCTCCAACTATCATGTGGATGGTGCCCCAAACTGGCCTCTCTTCCGGGGGCTGCCTCTATGACTGCTCTGTCGGCCTGCTGCTGGACTCGAGAGCATCCTTACCGTATTCCCCTTGCCGACCTGTATTATTATTATTATTACTACTACTACTATTACTCTATACAAAATTCCTTAGATATCCGCAACGAATGAGTTCCTCTATCTCGTCGCGGAGATTCTTACAGTTCTCGATTCTATGACCGTGGTCTCTGTGAAAGCTGAAATATAAATTTTTATTCCTTTCATTAGGATTCCCCCTCAGGCGGGGTGGCCACTTCACGTACAGGGCATCCTTGATTGCCATCAGGATTTCGGCCCTCTTAGCATTCAGTGGGGTGTAGTCAGTTCGATCCGCTACAGGGGCTCGGAATGGCTGACTCGGCTTTGCCCCTCGAGCTAAGTCCTTCTTCATTCAGCTGTCTCCTTGGCTGGAAGGTTCCCCTTCTCTTTTTCTCTTTTCGGGCGCGCTTTTGCCCTTCTGGTTGATCTCCTCTTCCGTGGCTATGAACCTGTCTACGAGCTTGAGAAATTCAGTTATGGTCACCGGCTGGTTGACAACCATGTGCCACTTGAATTCCTTGTGCGTCACGCCCTTCTTGGCTATTGCAAGGTGCACTACGGGGTCTAGGCGCGGTATCTGCATGCATGCATCGTTGAACCGCTTGATGTAGCCTCGAATGGATTCTCCCTCTCTCTAAACTATACTGAGAAGGCTTTCCTTAGTTCGCGGACACCGCTTGCTGGTGACGAAGTGGGACGTGAAGGCTTGCGTGAACTGTGCCCAGCTTCTTATCGATTCGGGTGCAAGGTTCCGATACCACGTGCGGGCCACTCCTCTGAAAGTGGTGGAGAAGGCCACGAACATGCAAGACTCACTGGCCCTTTCCAGGTGCATCTGTGACTGGAAAGCGTCTACATGATAATTCGGGTCGAACGACCCGTCATATTTATCGAGAGGGGGGAGCTTGAAGTCCTTGGGCATTGGAACGGCTAGGAGCTCGGGAGACAGGGGGGATGGAACAGAGAGGAGGGGAGCTTTTACTTCACCCGAGCTTACCTCTTCCTTGCCTCTAAGTTCGGGCAGGTTGTGGGTGGCAGTTCGATGAGCTCGGCGGTGACGTCTTTGCTTCTTGGCGGGCTCCGCGTTGGTGCTGCTCACCTCCGTACTGTCAGGGATAGTTTGCGCAGGAAGCAACTCGGGCTACTGGTGATGGTTGCGGATAGGGGGGTTTTGCTTAGGGTCTGCAACCAAGATCTCGAACCGGTTCTCCAGAAGTGGGGCTTCGAACTTCGATTGCTGGGGTGACGTAGACCTGGCAAGTCGGGATCCGCCCGACCTGACTGCCCGTGGCGAGACCGGAGTGGCTGGTCTTTCCTTTCTGCCGCGGGAGGAGGCTTGGCTTTTAGGGGGGTTCTGGGAAGCCTCTTCTTGGCGAGAAGGGCATTCATCTTGGCGGTGAGACCTAGCATGTCGTGAGGCCGGGTGCCGAGGAGGGAACTGGGGCTGAGGCTGAGGCTGAGGCAGTTGAGGGAACTGCTGCTGATAGTGATACTAAGAAACATGATGCAACACCTGCTGTTGGTAGAGTTGGTGTTGCTGAAGCTCCTGCATCTAGGCTTGCATGGCCTGCATGCACTGCATCAAATCATCGAGTTGGTTCTGACCGGTGGCCAGAGGGACAACAGTTAGTTCAGCAAAGGTTGTCTCAACAGATGGGGGAAGGGGAACACTCATAGGTGCCACTGCCCGTGGCACATTCAGGCTAGGGACTCCGTCCACCGAGAGGGGGATGGTGAACTTCCCAATGCAGACCACGGGAACCTGGAGTTGTTCCCTGGCGATGTCCATCTCCATGCTGTGTCCGGCGTTGCTTGAAGAAGCCATGGATGCTAAGTCTTAAAAGGTAGTTGCAGAAATTGAGGGGAGGCTTTTGAAGTCGTTCCCACAGACGACGCCAAATGATGGTGCGCGATCCAGTCACTCCTAGCTGGCGGGTGCGTGGCTCCTGGGTGGTACTTGAGATGGAGAAGATGAGGAATCCCTGGGGAGTTGCCTAGCGGGAACACTCCGATGCTTAAGTTAGAGCTCTGTGAAAGATGCAAGGAGAGTAAAAGAGGCTAAGAGTGCAGATAGCGCAAGTATCAGAAGATTACCTCTGCCCTTTGGGATTGGGGCTACTTATAACAGAACTCTGTCGAATCAGACCCACCTGCTTCTGTCAGGGCAGGTATAACCGCCATTGTCGTCCTGCCGCAGCCGTTACAGACAGGGCTGAGGTGGCACGTGTGGGGCCGTCGTTGCAGGGTACGTACTTGTCAGATGTAAGACATCTTCCAGAGGTGGTGGGCACGACACTATCTGACAAAAGACGTGATCGCAGTCTCCAGGTTTGTCGGGCACAGTTGTCAGGCAAGAGATCTTCCTGTGATATGCCAAACCACTCTTCTGTGAGCTACCCTACAAGTGGCGAGCTGCCTGCGGCGAGCTACATCGAGCCGCCTGTGGCAAGCTACACCAGTGACACTGACCCGAAGTGTCTTTACCTCGGGGTGACTAGAGGTGGATCGGGGTGTTCCTTTTTTGGGAGTGGCCTAGAACCCACTGGGAGGAGCTCGGGCATTAGGAAAAGTCAGGAGGCCCCGAGCTCGGAGGCAGCTCGGAGCGCTTCATCCTTGGGAAAAATGTGCAAGGCAGACGACTCTCGGCGAGTAGCCTAACCCGCCGAGTTGCCGGATTAAACTCGGTGAGCCCTTCTCACCGAGTTTCGGTTACGCTTGCTGTGCTGTCACGTTGAGTCATCGCTTAAGCAAGATCATACCCACGTGTCCCCATGCTACGAGGTCGAGCCAAATCACCCTCCATCAGAAAGAAAGGATGGAAAGAAATGAAGGAAAGGAAGGAGGGGAAGAAGAAGGGGGATGCAATGTTGTTCACTGGCGAAGATGATGGTGATGGTGACAACAAACGATGGCAATGGCAACCTTTGGATCTCTTTTTTTATCTCAAATTTGAGATCTCAAATCATAGATCTTAGATATGGGATCTCGCTTCTCTCCAATCTCAATCTCTCTCTCTCTAGGATCTTAGTGATCTAGATATGAGATCATTCTTGTCTCAGTCCCTCCCCATCTCTCAATCCCCTCTTTGCTTCCTTAAAAATTAAATAATTTTATTAAATTGTGAACTGTTGCTCGGATTGAATGGTTCAACGATTTGACCACTTAGGCTAGTAATTCTTTGACCAATTCAATGTTTTTTTTTTTCAAAAAAAAATGGTCCAATAAAAAACTGGACTTGGAGAAATGGCTAGTTCTCGACCAAACGATCTGATCGTCAAATCCGATCCAGTTTTCAAACAATGATAGTCCAATACAAACTGACACAAAAGTGTATTAGTGCCTAGGTTGATGAAATGATATATGGACCCCTTTTGGATTGTTTTTGAACTTTAATAAAAATTGAAAGGAATTATAGAATAATTAAATATTTAATTTTCTCCAAAAAATTAATAAAAGCTGAAAATTATAAAAATAATTTATTTTATCCACATTAAATGATTTATATGTTTTATTTTACAAATAAATTATATGTTAAAAATGAAAACATATTTATTATTTGAAAAAATAGAGTTGTTTATATAAAAATACTAAATAAATAAATAAGCTTTCTCAAAAAAAACAAAAATTGAAAATTACAACTATAAAAACCAAAATAAAGTATAAAACTGAATAGTTTATTTTAATTTTCCCCAAAAGTTTAATACAAACTAAATATTATATAAATAATTTATTTTATCTACCTTAATATGTTTCATTTTACAATTACAAGTAAAATAGTTAAAAATGAGAACATATTTAATATTTGAAAAAATATTGTTCTTACTTATATAAAAATACTAGGAAAATAAAACTTCCCAAAATTTTAATAAAAATTGAAAGTTACAATTATAATAAATTAATAATTGTAATGTTTTTCTTCGTATAAGTTATTAACTTATTAAAGTGTGCATTTCCCATATGTTTAGAAAGTGATAGTGAACAACTAATTCAGACCTCTGTCTCGTGCTGGAACTTAAATGTCGAATACAGCTGGATTCGAAGGGACTCAAACAGAGCTGCTCACCTCACAGCCCAAAAGGGCCTTAATCATTCAGCTGTTCTACTCAATTTTGAGCCAGAGTGGTTGTCGAAGATCCTTGCTGATGATCTTTCTTCTCCCTCTGTTTCTTTTTGTGGCGTAGTGTTTATTTCTTTGTTTTTTAGTTTTTTCTTTTATTTGCTCTTTGTTTTTTCACAGTTTATCTCTCTTTGTAGTTTCTTTTCTTTATGCTGAATGAATGCATTTATTTACCCCAAAAAACCTTATTTTTAGATAAATGAGCTTTTAGATTCAGTATTATTGATGTTTTATGTGATTTGTATGTATTTCTCTAGTGTATCCAATCATTTTTATATCTTTCATTTATATTCATGTATTCCCAAAGTGTATCTCGTATTTATATTTATATTTAAGTTATCTGATATGATACTCGATGTTGATACCTTAATTAGGATTGTCAATGGGTTGGTTCTACGTGATTGCTTGAACCAAACGAAACTGATTATGTCAATTCTGATTCCAATTCTTTCCTATCCCAAACCAATTCATAGTAGGAACTGATTATTTTATTAAATATATAGATGGCATGAGATAGTAGTGGTGGGCTGAACACCATGGCAAGGGAAGTAGCAAATAGTAGCGGTGACACCATGGCATGTAAATAGAAATGACGATAGTATGGTTCACGATTTCACCACTTGAGAATGGGAAAGGAGATAGGTGGTATGATTAGTCACAACAAACTTCAATTAGGGTTTGGTCTTGAGTCGTTTGATCGTAAATGGGGAAAGCCATTTGTGTTTACAACAAATCAGAGAAAAATTAAAAAATAGGATATGGGTATTTTAAGTAAATTGATGATAATAAAATATACAAGGGAAAATTTCTTAAAGAACCCCTAAGGTTTAATTAATTGACCAACACATCCATTACCATTAAGCCTCCGTCACAAGCCGTTCACATACGTCGCTTCCTCCGCCGAGAAACTGAAGCAGTTCCTACCCTCAACCGGGAAATGAAGATTCTCCACTATAGCTGCTGTTGTCGCCACTGCAACTACTATCTTTCTTTGTTAAATCTGATCTACTAATTCGGGTAAAAAATGGAATCTCCCTCCCTGTTATCTTCTCTACCCACCACCGCCACTGCAAAAACGGGAACAACAATAGAAACAAACAGAAACAGTGTATGAACTGAAAATAATTGATCTCTCCGGTGGATCCATCTGTTGCAGTTTATTCTTCAAGATTTGATAGCCATGTGAGAAATCTCTGGCACTACCGGATCTTCGGGGTTTGGGTCTATTCCACCACCATAAATGATGAGGGGACCGCCACCACCTCCACTTTAGTTAGTTAACTACCATAACGCAATCGATCGCTGCTCATAGAAGGATCACTTATGCTAGAGCCACCAAAGGTTCCAAAGAAGATGACCAGTTATGGAGATGCGGAGGCACATAAGAAAATATGGCAGGTCATGAAGTGTTACCAATGCCATTACTAGCAGAAGAACTAGCAGCTGGCTTCTCAGCTGCAGATTCAGCAATGATCTAGTAGGCCATGAAGTGCTTCAGCCTTTAGATGTTTGATAATTTCCCTCTTGGCAATGATTTGGCATGCTAGGGCCTCGGAGAGCTTTTTGTGAAAACGTTTTCTTGGAAGTGGGTTTTGAGGTGGAAGAGTTCAGAGAGCTTCTGGTGAATAGAGGAATGGACTAGGCGGTGGTTGTAATGGTGGCATGGCAATGGTGGTGGAACGATGACAGAATGATGGTCAGACAACGAGGGCTTTTCACAACAGGGGCATTACCTTTCTTCAGTTAAGTCCTCAAATTTCCACCCCTTTCTTCAGATCCCAAAGCTTGGGAATTAGCTCATCACTTTAGTGTATTGATTTTTTTTCTTCTGATGGTTAAAGCTAGAACATAAAATCTGTGATGGGAAGAAAGGTGATGGAGCCACACAAGCGAAAGAAAATGCAGGGAAAATACTAAAAGAGAAATGGAATCCTAGAGAAATGCTTCTGTGATGGTTCGTAGAGAAAGAGAGAAAAGAGGGTTGTGTCGGAAATAGGAAAAAAATCATTTTATTACCATTCCGTAGAGAGGAAATGAAGTAATCTGATCTCTTCATCCTCTTTAAATCATTTTCCCTTTAAAACCCCTTACCTAGGTGAATTTTTCATGTTGTTGCAGTGCCGGGAGTTGCAGCGGTAACCCATGCAGGCGATGGTGTTCTTTCTCCACTCAGGCAACGAAACTGAGTTATCCACTCAATCAACAAAACTGTATTAAAGCGATGGTCAAAAGCATAATTTACATTTTGGTGTATTTATCTAAGATAGGGGCAAAAGTGACAATTCACCTTCCTCTGTTAGGATTTAACGATGAGGGCAATTGTGGGAAACAATAGGGATACTTTAAGACAATAGTCAAACAATAGGGATGGAGTTAGTCAATTATCAGAGTGGATTTTTATCGTATTGGGTTGGGGTAAATCCAAATTTGATCAAATTTTTAATCAGATTTCATCTTCCCATCAAAATCTAATCCATTAATATATTGATCCCTCCGACTACAAGATTTTCATATCAGGTAGTGGACTATTGGGTACCGTTGGCAAGCCTATTGCTAGAGGATGTACCTTTGCTAAATACAAAATGGTTCACACTACATTGCCTCAACCCAAATGGTTGTACGACATTACTAAACTGACCAAACCAAGCTCATGGTGATTGTTTTAGCCCATAAGTCTTTCTTAACCTACATATCTTTCTTACCTCTCCCTAAGTAACGTATCCAAGATGTTGCTCCATATATACTTCCTCTTGAAGATTACAATGGAGGAAGGCATTCTTCCATGGTTGTACTACATTGTCTCAACCCAAATGGTTGTACCACACTGCTAAGCTAACCAAATCAAGCTCATGGTTATTGTTTTAGCCCATAAGTCTTTCTTAACCTACATACCTTTCCTACCTCTCCCTGAGCATCGTACCCAAGAGGTTGCTCCATATATACTTCATCCTGAAGACTACCATGGAAGAAGGCATTCTTCGTGTCTAGCTAAAGCAATGACCAATCAAAGTGAATTGCCAAAGAGAGGATAACTCAAACAAACCCCATTTCTGTAACTGGAGAGAAGGTGTTAGTGTAGTCAGCACCATAAGTCTGTTTATAGCCCTTTGCCACCAATCTCGCCTTATACTACTTGACACTATCATCAAGCCAATGCTTAATTACATAAACTCATCAACATCCAATCGCCTTTTTACTAAGAGGTAGAGGAGTAAGATCCCAATTATTATTGGACTGAAGAGCACAAAATTCATCATCCATTGCCTCCTTCTAAGAGGAGAGAGAAGGTTTTCCTATAGAGAGTGAACAGACACAAAAGAAAGAAGAAACATAAATTGTTGATGTGAAGGAGATAAATGAGCAAAAGAGGCATAACGAGAGATGGGGTATTAGCACAACTATGTTTACCATTTTGAAGTGCAATAAACAAGTCTAAGTTAAATGGATTTGTTGAGGAGAAGCCGGAGCTAGTGGAAAAATTCTCCATGATTCTGAAGTAAACACTTTGTGAAGTGGTTGGCGCATAGGTGCCTATACAATGGAAATCGAGTAGATAAACCTATGTAGAAGGAATAGGTGGAGGAAAAGGAGGTCAACTATAGTGAAAAGGGGAACATTTTCGACGAAGACACATCTAGAAGAACAAAGGATTGACGAAGAGGACTATAATACTTGCATCCCTTTTGAGTACGAAAATACCCCGAAAAGACACATTTATGAGAATGAGAATCAAGTTTATTCATCCCGGGATCAAGATGATGAACAAAGTAGACATCCAAAAACACAAGGCTGAAGTGGAAAAAGAGAGAGAGAGAAATGAAAACAAAAGAGAAAATGGGGACTCACCATTTAGAACCATAGAGCGCATACGATTAATAAGGAAACATGACATAAGAAGAACATCACTCCAATAAATTTTGGGGATCAACATTTGAATGAGAAGGGCCTAAGCAATATCAAAGTAAATTCCTAATTTCCTGTTCAGCCACACCATTATGTTATAGTGTGTTAGAACATGAGGATTAATGAATAATAATACCATGAGAGGCAAAGAATGATTGAAATGAACTTTGAAATATTCTTTTGCATTGTTGGAATGAAACATTTTGATGGAAACACCAAATTGATTTTCAATTTCAGCATAGAATAAAAGAAAGATATTAAACAATTTATGAATGAGATTCATTAAGTAAATCCAACTCATTCTTGAATAATCATCAACAAATATAACAAAGTAATCAAACCCATTGTATGATTCAATACGACATAAACCTTAGACATCTAAATGGACAAGAACAAATGGACTCGAGACTCTATTATTATCTCTTGGAACAAATGACGCTGTACAATGTTTACATAACTGACATGATTCACATTGCAACTCTTTAAGGGACACCAAATTAAGAACAAGCTTCTTGAATATGGGAAGAGATGGATGGCCCAACCGACAATGCCATTGCAAGGTGAAAGTGATGTATGAAAAGGCTTTTTACGAAACACCACCATCAAGATAATATAATCCTCCAACCTCATGCCTGACACCAAATTGGAACTAGACAGTTGACTGATTCCTAGGTCAAATGGTTCGACCACCCAAAATTTTTAACTTGGTCAATAAAACACTGATCTAGATGATTGAATGGTTGATCCTGTAAATGTTTTTTGGGTCATTTTTTATTTTAGTTATATTTTATATTTTTATTTTTCAAAACGTCATGGGTTGATTTTTTAGACCAAACGATCAAACCATTAACCCAAAAACTGGTGGTCAAAGTGGTTCTATTTTGGGTCAATTTTTAAGACCTTGCTTAATTGGCTTAATTTACTTATTTAGATCAATTAGTTTTGTTTGTTTTTGCAAAGTATAGGGGTTGTCAAAGCAAAAAATCCTTTAATAAAATAGTGAAAGAAAAGTAAATGCTTGATGATTGAAGAAACAATAGTATAGTGCCTATATTTAAAAACAAAGGTGATATGCAAAGTTGTAATAACTATCAGGGGATTAAATTCATAAACTACACTATGAAACTTAGGAAGAGAATAATTGAACAAAGATTATGATTTAAAGCAAATGTATCATAGAACTAATTTACCTTTATGCTAGGGAGATTAACCATGAGCTATATTTCTTTTGAGATGATTGATAGAAAAGTTCAAAGAGAAGAAGAAAGGTCTTCATATGGTATTCATTCTAGAAAAGGTTTATAATAGAGTTCTTAGAGAGACAATATGGTAGGTCTTGAAAAAAAGGGGTTCAAAATAGGTTATATAGACCTAGTTAAGGATATGTACAAGGGGCAAGAACCAATGTTAGAACACCAATAAGGGAGACTTCATATTTTATGGTTACGGTGGATTTTCACCAAGGTTCAACACTTAACCCTTATATATTTGCACCAATCATAGATGAATTAACTAAACATATTTAAGAAGTTTCATGGTGCATGCTATTTGTGGGTGACATGTTTTAATTGATGGAACTAATGAAAGATTAAATGCAAAATTAAGATTATAGACAAATGTGTTAGAAACAAGAGGTTTTAAAATAAGTAGGACTAAAATAGAGTATATGACATGTAAGTTTAGTAATAATAGGGATGAAAATTGGGATATAGTTAGGATTGGAGACTAAGAGATAATTCAGTGTGATTATTTCCAATTCCTTGGTTCAATAATTCATAACAAGGAAGAGATTGGGGATGCCACTCAAAGAATTAGGAACATGTTGGGAAAAATGTAGGGGTGCATCTAGACTTGTATGATAGGTGAATAGCACTTAGGATAAAAAGAAAGTTCTATAAAAATGATTGTAAGGTCAGTTATGTTGTATAGAGCAGAGTGTTGGGTAGTCAAGAAAAACATGTGCAGAAAATGGATATGGCAGAAATGCAAATGCTAAGATGGATGGGTACAAAAACTAGAAATGATAAGATTAGGAACGAAGTCATTTGTAAGAACCTAGGAAAAAGAGTAAACTAAGATAGTTTGGTCATTACATAAAAGACCATCAACAACTCTAGTTAGAAGTGATTTGTTACAAGTAGAAGGGGCTAGAAGAGCTAGGGTAGACCAAAAAGGACATGGTAGAGGTAGCAATAAATGATTTAAGCACTAATAATTTAATAGTGGATATGGATTTAAATATATTGGATTGGTGAAACGGGACTCATGCAGTTGACCCCATATAGTTGGGATAGGGCATGGTTGATTATGATGTCATCATAAAATTTCTAATAATATTCTAAAATTTTAAACCTCAAATGTATAATTTATCAATATTGGAATTTGAAATATCACTAATATATTGACAATATATTGAAAATGTTTGAAAAAAAAGATTTCTAAATAACTTATATAACTCCCTAACAAAATAAGAAAATTTTGGAGAAATTTCACCAAATATCACCGACATTATGAACCATGATAGTATATGATATCAATATAATAATTTATGGGGGAACACTATTTTATTTTCAACAGTTCAATTTCCTCATCTAAATTGAGAGATTTTATTGTATAAAACCTTGATAAGATTTTCTTTTTCTCCGTTTCACCAAAGAACACCATAGGGGCCATTACTTGGTGTAATGGTAAAATTTTGGGCTGGCAAGAATGAGATTGTCAGTTCAACTCTGAGGGTGGCCACTTTGTACGAGAAAAAATGCCAAAGGTTAGGAATACCACTCTAGACCCTAGATAGCTCGCACTGGCATTGGGTAATGACCTTTCTTTTAGATAACTAACAACATAGTGTCAAAAAAATAAGAAAGAAAAAAAACATTCTATAACAACTTATATATACTTATTTGACTAATTAAAATATATTTTGATCAAAATAGAAATTTGGCTTAGGCTTAGGCGACCTACTAAAAAAGGTAAAAAAGGTGGCATGAGAATGAGGATTAAGTCCTAGAGGGCCATAGACCATTGCTTGGTACAAGCAATAAACCATTGCTTGGTACAATCTTCTCTATCGTATGATGATAAGTCTAATGCATAGACCATTGCTTGGTACAACCTCGGGTTCACAAGCATGAGAATGAGGATTAAGTCCTAGAGGGCCATATCTGCTACTTTTTGCCCCGGGTTCATATCCAGTCCACACCTCCCAAATTGGAAAATGGCCCTTATTTTAATTCAAATAACGATGATTCAATTTTATATTCAATTAAATAATATAATAGTAAAACCAATGCATAATATTATTATTTAAGGACTAATGTACAAAATCTATGCACAGAAGTATGGGTGACTTACCACAAAGCCTTCAACCAGACTATAGTGCAGTCATTAGGCCCTAGGAACCTAGCTAGAGCAATTGATTGCCTAGGCATCACCAAGCTCATGCTTTAAGCATTTGACTACATTTTCTTTGTCCACATTATTTGTCTCAAATAGAGATTTGGCAATTCACAAATATGTTAGAAGGAAAATGATATGATTTTGCAATCAACAATACTTACACATTGTCGATTGTCCCCTACTGGTAAAAAGATAAAATTGAAAGAAAAAAACATCCTTCTTAGATAAAATCTCTTGGATATGGTAATCCATAGAGACTCCATGCTCCCTTCCATTATGAATGTGCCATTTAAACCACAGAGAGGATCCTATTTCTCAATATTTCATTCCTGAGCTAATTAGGACTCCATCTTCATGACATAAATGGACTAGAGAGAATATTACCAATATCAAAAGACTACCATGTAAATGCTGGCAGCACGTATGTTGGATAAGCACCATATTTAGATGCAAGGGCTTGGACAAAAGATGAATCTGCAACTTCTCCAAAATTGCTCAGACCAAGTTCGGTTGCATGGATCCCGCCAGTGATAAATGCTGAATGAATTCCAGCTATATTTGCACCTTTTATATCATGGTGGAGGGAGTCCCCAACAGCAATACAATCAGAAGCATCAACACCTGCCATTGTCATGGCTTCTTTATAGATTACCTGGCATAAGATCCACTAGCATATAAATATCCATTAACTAACTGAAGGGAAGAAAGAATTATTTAGGTAAAGGAGATGAAACAGGAAGAAGAAACAAAAGGAATAAAAAAAAACTATAGTTCAACCAAGATATCTAGCATCTTTCTTGTGGCTAAATACTATCTTACCCAGATATAACATGGCTGGATGTGGTATCATATATGAAATTTACACTAAAATTTCCAACACAATAAGCAACCTGGTATAGGTAAGGTATCCGGGTATCATAGGCTAAATATAGTGCAAAGTGAAAATGCATAGTGGATAGGATCCACTGTTGGCAGATCTTCAGAATATCTTCTACTGAAACTTCATTGAACTAGATAAACTTACAAAACCAATTAATTGCTACCTTTAGGACAATTACAGAAAGGGAAGAAAAAATGATAATAGGGTATAAAAGAATAAAAGAAACCTATATGATTATAAGGTCAAACTTATTCAATTAGTTGGTAGCTCAGTTTAATCTCCTACAGTGCATCTGACTGCATGACCCATATACACACAATTAGTAAGCTGGTGTAATATCATATTGTACATGTCCAGAATTGAGCATTCTGAATGTTTTTTTCCTGCCCAGTAGTGTATTCATAGTATCAGAACAAATGTCTAAATGCTATGTATGCATCACCTTATCTGGTTTTCCCATCCATTTCACTTCACCTCCAAGCTTTTCATATTTGGCTGCCAGTGTACCTATTAAGATTAACAATATTTAGATCAGGACAAAGAAAAGAAATGAGAGTTGGATAATCATCCCCCAAAGAGGATGCAAAAATACTAGAACTTGTACAATAACCATTATCCTTAAATTAATAATGTACATGAAAGAAAACGATAAAAAAAAATATAGTAAAGAGCATAATTAACTCCACCAGTGTGAGGTTGTCATTCTTGAGCCAGGATAAAGGAGGGTTGTATTAGGTCGGCAGATGGCATTAAAATTTTTGCCAAACTCTTATGAACATAGATCCTGAATTGTCATTTTGTGTTCATGATAGGGTGTTCTCAAGAAGAAACATGCTAGACCTTAACCTGAATGTAATGAGAAATGGTCAAGGGTATGTTGGATGTTCCTGAAAGCTACATGCTACAACAATGCCTGTTTTCAGTGTGAGAGAGGCAAAGAGTTTCCACATTTTTTTGGACGAGGGTGGATAAAGGAGTTAGTCAAAGAGACAGGAATTCAATTAGCACTGAATGTAGGAACATTAATAGATAAGACTATGGAACTAGTTGACACAATGAAAAGGAGGATTAATGATAGCATGCTTACAAGTGCAGAAAGTGAGTTAACTTATGTTTATGGTTGTTAGTGGATTAATGGGCCTATTAGTTAGTTGTTTATATCTTTGGGCTGTTTATTCTTATTATTGTGGGCTGGGCCTATTTTTATTTCATTATGAGGTGTTATAACTGCTTCTGCCTAAGGAGGGGCAGACTTGTAATTTCATTTTTTATTACTTAAAGTATAAAAGCTGATGGGGTCTCAATTGAGCCTCACAATATGTTCTGTCCCATCCTTCTCTTCTTCTCTCCTCTTCTCTCTTCTTCTCCTGCAACAACTTTCTTTCATTAAATTACATAAGAATGTCCAATGTGAAATTCTTCTTTGGTTGACAATCACAAGAAAATAAAATGGAAGGGAAAAAGCAGAAGAAATTGATGATTATAAACTATGTTATAAAAGAGAAATAAATAATAAAAATGAGATAGCGACAATAGTAGGGAAGAATCTAAAAACGAAATTGTATATGTTAAATGAATTAGGGATAGACCAATTTTAATTAGATTTGTTTAGGCATGGATATTGTTAGTAATTAGTGCTGTTAAAAAACATTAAAAGATGATTTTAGAAAAAAATTAGATGAACTAATTCAAGAAATTCTAAATGGAAATACGGTTTTTAATAAAATGAGATCTAAATGGTCATGTAGGGGAAAGAACTGCAGAGTATGATAGGGTGTATGGAGAATTTGGGTTCAAGGAGACAGCTGGAATAAGAGATACAATTTTACAATTTATAACAGCTTATGATTTGGCAATAGTAAACATATACTTTAAAAAGAGGATTAACATTTAATAATATTTAAAAGTGGTTCAAATTCAAGTCAAATAGATCATTTTTACTGAGAACAAAACAGATTATGTATTTTTCTGAAAATAAATAAAAAAGAAAATTTATTCAACAAAAGAGCTTCTTTCTTATCCAACTTCAGTAAAAAGGATCCTTATTCCAGGCTTTTATTTTCTCTTTTAGTCTCTTTAGTTTCCTCAAGGAACTGGCACCTCTCTTTGAGCCTCTACGATCTTATTCTTACCACCAAGATTTTACCTTCTCCAGTCTCCACAAAGGTGAGGATCAATCACATGTTTCCAAAGCTAAACGGAGAGGGACCATTATATAATGTTCCTTGTACTAAGAAAAAGAAACCTGTCCGGTTTAGAGCAAATGAATCGAGGAGTCTTGAAAATTCGACCAAGTGAAGTTAGCTTGTAGCGGTGGGAGTTCCTTTAGTTCAAATAAATCCACAAACTCATCAAAATTCCTCGTACTTGTAGTCATTCCCTTGGGTTATTTGTCTTTGTTGAAAACCATATTAAATTGAAATAACCACCCAAGCACCAAGGTCCCTCCCACAAGCCCCTAACTACACTTGGCTCTTCCCAGAATTGAACCCAATCTCTACAGGAATTTGGAGCATAAACATTTGTCAATGCCCATTCCTTACCATCAGCCGCTCTTTTGATTTTACTTGATACTGAAAATTGCCTTATTAACTCCTCCAGACCCTCCAACTCATTCTTCCAAATAGTTAGAATACCTCTAGAGGCTTCTCAAGAAGGTGCAAAGACCCAACTCAAACCCCTTACACTCCAAATGCTCCTAATCTATCTCTTGTCAATCTCCTAGAGTTTTGTTTCTTGCAATAACACCACATCTCCTTTCTAAGAGTTTCTTATATCATCCTTCTTTTCTTCGCAGTCCCTAGTCCTCACATTCCAACTTACAATCTTCATTCCAAAACCAACTTTGGGCCCAACTTTCAAAATCATTCGATAAAAACCTTCCACTCTTCTACCTCTCCTCTTGCTCTCTCCCCTATCATAGTCTATCTCACTAAACAACTTTTCCACTTCACTCCTTTTCCTTTTCCTACCTTCCTTACCCTTATCCTTCCTTGTGTACACCTTGACCCGTAATGGCTTCTCTTGAGTGTCTTTCTTTTTCTTCTTTTTAGGCAATTCCTTGAGTTCCACTGGTCTCTCTATAGCTTCCTATTCTCCCTCCTCGCTTCTGGAGGAGGATCTAACTCTTCCTTGGTTTCCTATTTCAACCAAACCCCTCTCAATTTCTAACACCAAATTTGTCAGGTTAACTAACCCCAAATCAAGGACTCTCTCTTACTCTCCTTTATCCTGTTATGGACACGACACCCGGCAACACGCTGCGTCGCAATCACAGGCAGCAGCGCGCCTAGCGGCACGCACCGCCCGGCAGCACCGCGGTACAGGCTGCCTGGCAGCACGTCACGGTACAGTGCCAGCCGCACGCCTAGCGGCACGCACCGCACGGCAGCAGCACTCGACAGCAGCACGCACCTCACGGCAGTGGCACGCACCACACGGCAGCAGCACGCACCTCACATCAGCAGCAGTAGAGCAGGGCCCACATGACAGCTCATCCAGGTGGGCCCAGTTTTATTCGGCCACAACAGCCCTTCTCGCCAACGCCAGCTGTACCTTTCCCTTATCCCCTATTTTTGTGTTCCCCTTAGTAGTAGGAGTTTGAGTTTCGATAGAAGTTTAAGTTGTGATAAGAGAGGGACTACCTTAGCCGAATACAAGAAGGAAACCCTCTTGTAATCTCCTATTTAAGGAGCTGATTTCATTCAATAAAGGTATCGAATTTTCAGTCAAGAAAAGGAGCAAGGAGAGTTAGGTGATCTCTTGAACAAATCACCCCTCAGTCTGCCACCATAGGGTCAACTCGCAAAGGGAAGGGCAAGGGAAGGCAAGGAGTTTCCCCCACAAACCGCCCAGTGACGAGATCCTACGCCTGGGCCCATAACATTTTGGTATCAGAGCCAAGCGTCATGGGCGACATGGAGCAGCTATCGTCCAAGGTTCACGAGTTGGAACACCGTCTCGTGGAAAATCACACGGAGGTAAGAGGAGTTAAAGAGGACGTCAGGGAACTTCGGCATCTACTGGAGTTATACTTCTCCACCAGGAAAGGGAGCCCTGAAGGGGCAGCCACTAACCACAGCCGCCGCCCAAATCGGACAGAGGGCTCCGGTGAGCGACAGAACGACAACAGCAATCATACCCAAATACAGTCGTCTGGAGTTCCCCTCATACAGCGGCAGCGGTGACCCACTTGGATGGCTGTACCGCTGCGAGCAATTCTTCCGCAATCAGCGCACGGAAGAGAAGG
>NW_010729082.1:424370-455237 GCF_000365185.1 Nelumbo nucifera
CCAGCAGGTGGATATGTTCACAGCCAGCCTATCTGAGCCTCTGAGAGTTGATGTGGAGATGCAGAGCCCACCCAACTTGGTCACAACAATGAATCTGGCCCGAGCCTTCAAGCGCAAGCTGCAGATCAGCCGAGGGCCGTCTAGCATGGGGCGTCCCGCAACGACTTGGGCGAACCCAAGGTCTACAGCAGGAGGGCCTTCGATAGCTGCCAACAGGTAACAACGCCCTTTCACCAGAAACACTACCCGATCTGCAACTAGCATGGGTAGCAGCACGACAACACCTCCCATTAGGCGCTTATCCAGGGCCAAGATGGCGGAACGCCGAGCCAAGGGCCAATGCTTCAACTGTGACGAGTTGTACTCAGCCGGCCACCGTTGCAAGCGGTTATTTTGCCTTCTGGTAGACAAGCTGGAGGAAGAAGAAGAGGAATAGGCGGCACTAGAACCCGAGATCTCCCTCCATGCCATCACTGGAGTCCAAAACTCCCAAACCATGCAGCTGCAGGCCCAGGTGGCAGGACAACAGGTGCGGATTCTGGTTGACTCAGGGAGCACCCACAACTTCATCAGCAAGCAAGCTGCGCTCCAACTGAAGCTACCAATGGAAGACAGACCACGGCTCCAGGTGGCTGTAGCAAATGGGGAGAGAGTTCACAATCCCGGGATCTGCCGAAGCGTCCAAATCGGTGGATTCTGAACCATTCCTTGCAGATCTATTTGTACTGACCCTAGACGAGTTCGACATAGTGTTGGGAATTAAGTGACTCATCACCCTCGGCCCCATCCTATGGGATTTCAGTGCCTTGACCATGACGTTTGACTTACATGGGAAACGGGTCACCTGGAAAGGGACCAAGATGAGAGCAAGAAAACCACAGGTGCATACTCTCCATGGCGACGCCTTGCACACCGCAGAGATGGATAAGCTTCTTGTCGATTTTTCAAACATATTCTCAGAGCCTAAGGGCCTTCCACCTGGCCAGTCGTGTGACCATCGGATTCCCTTAATACCAGGGGCAGGACCTGTTGTCGTGAGGCCGTACCGCTACCTGCACCTACAGAAGGACGAGATAGAAAGGTAGTGTACAGAGATGCTGGAACAGGGAATTATACGCCCCAGCCGCTCTCCATTCTCTTCACCAGTCTTGTTGGTGCCAAAGCAAGACGACACCTCGCTTCCGGAGGAGGATCTAACTCTTCCTTGGTTTCCTATTTCAACCAAACCCCTCTCATTTTCTAACACCAAATTTGTCAGGTTAACTAACCCCAAATCAAGGACTCTCTCTTACTCTCATTTATCCTGTTATGGACACGACACCCAGCAAAACGTTGCGTCGCAATCACAGGCAGCAGCACGCACAGCAGCGCGTCTAGAGGCACGCACCGCCCGGCAGCGCGCCGCGGTACAGGCTGCCTGACAGCACGCCGTGGTACAGTCTGCCAGCCACACGCCTAGCAGCACTTGACAGCAGCACGCACCACACGGCAGCAACACGCGCCTCACATCAGCAGCAAGGAGAGACGCTCGTGCCAGTAGTAGAGCAGGGCCCACATGACAGCTCATCCGGGTGGGCCCACTCTTATCTGGCCACAGCAGCCCTTCTCGCCAATGCCAACTGTACCTTTCCCTTATCCCCTATTTTTGTGTTCCCCTTAGTAGTAGGAGTTTGAGTTTTGATAGAAGTTTAAGTTGCGATAAGAGAGGGACTACCTTAGCCGAATACAAGAAGGAAACCCTCTTGTAATCTCCTATTTAAGGAGCTGATTTCATTCAATAAAGGTATCGAATTTTCAGTCAAGAAAAGGAGCAAGGAGAGTTAGGTGATCTCTTGAACAAATCACCCCTCGGTCTGCCACCATAGGGTCAACTCGCAAAGGGAAGGGCAAGGGAAGGCAAGGAGTTTCCCCCACAAACCGCCCAGTGACGAGATCCTACGCCCGGGCCCATAACATATCCCCATCTCCCCTACATCCAGAACACTTCCAAGCTTTGTGGCAAAAAGATTTTCAGCATCCAAGGGCTTTTGAAGTGAGACTAGTTCTGCAAACACAGAGGACACATAAACAACAGTATTAGCATTGACTCCAGAAAGAGCATGGAAACAAATACTAGAGGAAGGATACACAGAGGAGTAGATAACTCACTAATCAACACTTTCGCAAGCCACACCCTTGGAAAGCACAGACCAATCAGATTCCTTCAAGAGAAAACTCTATTCAACTTCTCGTGGACATAGACCTTGTACTACTTTGCCCTACATCAAGTTACATCCAAAAAACCCCAATGTTATGAAGCATCCTTTGGCTCAAAGTAAGGTTGTCTAAGTTCTCCCCATCAGTCATAGGTGAAATCACTTCACAATCTGCAAGAGCCTCATCGGTGTAGAGAATCGTTTGTGCTGATCTCTTATGGGAGCACCATTTTATTGTATATCTTATGTACATTATAATTGTTCTTTTATTCTTTCTTGTACTTGTGGAGGACACAATTGCCCTTTCCCATAGGGGTGGAAAATGAATCGAGCTTTTCACAAGCTATTTGAGCTCGGCTTGTGAAAAGCTCGATTCAGCTCAGTTTAAGCTGAGCTCGAGCCTAGTGAAGCTCGGCTCGTGAGGCTCGTGAGCCTAATATATATATATATATATATATATATATATATAATTTTTATTATTTATGTACGTACATACATACATATATATAATAATTTTTATAATTCTTAATTTTTTGTATGTAAAATAAAGAATTATTTTATGCATAATTTTTTATTTTTTATAGGAAGCTTGGCTCGCAATCGATCTCAAGCCGAGCTTGAACTTGCGAGCTTTTGAGCCGAGCTGAAATCAAGCTCAAGCCTTTAACTTGAATCGAGTCCAAGCCTGGCATTGTTTTGGCGAGCCAAGCTCGAATAGCTAGGTATTCGGCTCAGCTTAGCTCGAATCCACCCGTAGCCTTTTGTACTTTAACAATATATAATACAACTCTCTTTGGGCGTGTGGTCACTTTAGACACACCCTTTCATTTGTTTTCTCTCCAAAACTTGTCTCCGACAATTAGACCCAAACTCCTTCAGCGGTAAGGTGCCAATTGTTTGAAACCAATGAGGTTCAGACCTGTTTTAGCAAGAAGAAATCAGAAAAAGAAGAAAGAAAAGTGCAGAGATGAAGAGAAGAGAAGAAAGAATAGAAAAAAAAAGGTGTGGAAACCTCATTTGATCTGCTGCCCCAAGTGCTATTTATATTAGTCACAAAATAAAAGAGGTACAATGATAGGAATACCCCTGTCGCTAGTAACAACAGTAAAAAACACATGCTCACAGCAGCATAACAGTAATATATCATCAGGAAATAATAAAGAAGAGGGACCACAAGCTGGTCAATCATTTTCTCTACACTCCGCCTCAAGTTGGGAAAAGATATTTGTCATTCCCAACTTGCTTAAATCTGTCTCAAGCTTGATTTTGGTGACTGCCTCGGTGAAGAGATCAGCAAACTGCATATCAGAGGCCACATAAGGAAGGCATGCTTCTTAGAGGCAACTTTCTCCCGGATGAAATGTTTGTCAGCTTCAATGCGTTTGGTTTCATCATGTTGTATTGGGTTATCAGCAATGTTAATGACCGTCTGGTTATCACAATACAACATCAAGGGTCTTTCATATTCCATTCCCAATTCTTCAAGGAATGGTTTCAGCCATAACACTTCAGCAACACCATTAGCCATAGACCTATATTCAGCTTCAGCACTGGAGCAAGCAACAACATTTTGTTTCTTGTTCCTCCAAGAAACTAGATTTCCTCCAGCAATAGCACAATACACTAAGGTAGGTCTCCTATCATCAATACATCCTGCCCAATCTACATCAGTATTTACTTCTATGTTCATATGGCCAATATTTTTAAGAAGTATATCCCGACCTAGACACCTTTTCAAGTAGGCTAAAATCCTTTTAACAACAAGGAGGTGAGTAGTCTTGGGAGAGTGCATGTACTGACTAACAACACTGACAACATAAGAAATATCAGGGCGAATCAGGCATAGGTAGAGAAGCCTTCCCACAAACTGTTGATACATACCTTATCTTCAAGAGGCTCACCATCTTCCACATTTATCTTATGATTTTGTTCGATGGGTGCATCTGCAAGTTTAACCCCCAATTTTCCTGTTTCTTTTAGGAGATCAAGAACATACTTTCTCTAGGAAATAAAAATGCCATGCTTGGACCTTGCCACTTCAATCCCTAAGAAACACCTCAACTCACTCAGATCCCTTACTTCAAACTCTTGATTAAGCAATTGTCTAAGAGAATTAATTTCATTAACATCACTCCCAATCACAATAATGTCCTCAACATACACAGCTAGGAGAGTCAAAGCAGAGCCTTCCCTTCTAATGAAAAGAGTGTGATCCAACTAGGCTTGAACATAGCCAAATCTTTCTAAAGTAGGTTTGAATCTATCAAACCATGTTCTTGGAGATTGTTTCAGACCATACAAAGTTTTCTTCAACTTATAGACTTTCTTACCAATCTCTGCATCATAAAAGCCAGGAGGCAACTCCAATATACACCTCCTCCTACAAGTCACCACTTAGAAATGCATTCTTAACATCCATTTAAAACAATGGCCATGAAAATTTAGCAACAGGAGACAGCAAAACCCTAATGGTATTCATTTTGGCAACTGGTGCAAAGGTTTCAAAATAATCAATACCATAAGTTTGTGTGCATCCCTTAGCAACTAGTCTAGCCCTATATCTTTCAACTGTACCATCAGCATTATACTTTACTATGAATATCCATCTACACCCAATAGGTTTCTTCCCTCTTGGCTGATCGACCAGTTCCCATGTATCATTTTGCACAGTCCTAGGAATACGAATGGCAGCAATGGAGGCTAAAAAGGACTTATATGATGATGAAAGGTGGTTATAAGAAAGGAAATGGGAGATATAATGGGCAGTAGATGAGGTACACTGACGCTTCCCTTTGTGTAATGCAATAGGGAGGTCAAGATCATCTGAAAGTGGTTGAGGCTCAATGGAGGTAGTGGGTATGTCATTTGTAATAGGAGTGGGTAAAGAGGAGGTAATACCTGAATCTGGTGCCATAGAGGAGACTAAAATTAGCCTGGATTGTTCATTTCCGGAACCAACTTGCCTCCATTATCGTTTATGAAACACCCTCAATTCTTTACACTTTTGACAACACCCCTCATTACACTCCCCTTTATTCACAGGACTAGGCAAATGGACATCCTGAGCAAAAATGCCCTATTCACCACTCTCCCCTTGAGATGGAACTCTAGGATAATAGGGGACATCTTCAAAGAAGGTGACATCCATACATACAAACCAGGTTCTTGAGACAGGATCATAACAACAATACCCCTTCTGATTTTATGCATACCCAAGGAAAATACACTTTGTAGCCTTAGGATCAAATTTAGAATGGTTGGGCCCAAGGATATGGACAAAACAAGTGCATCCAAAAGCTTTGGGAATAATAGAAAACTACTCCTTATCAAGATGCAACAAGTTAAAAGGAGTTTTCATGTCCAAGATTCGTGAAGGAATCCTATTGATGAGATAAGTTGCAGTGAGAATGGCTGGGTGAAGAAATTGAATGCAGAACTATGGTTGTTCATGTTTCACCCGAAGGAATTCGTAGAGGAGGTTGAAAGGGGAATAGATAAAAGAAAGAGTTATAGACCTAGGGTTGGGCTGGTGGTTCCCGACAATTGGGGAGCTAAAGGGGGGGAAGCGAGCTACGCGACATGGATTGGTGTAGTGGGGACCCCACTCCATGCGTGGAGTATTCTGACCTTTGAAGAAGTGGCTGCAGCTTGTGGTAGATTCATAAAATTTGGCGATCGTAATAGAACATGGGAAAAGATTGACGTTGCAAGGATCCTAGTCGAGGTTGAGAATCTAGCAGATGTACCTAGGAGGTTGATCCTGGAGTTTGCAGGGGAGGAGTATGAGCTGAGGTTGCTAGTAGAAGGGGTTGATGAGACCTATCGTAAAGAGGAGAAGCCTTACTTGAAGCGTAGAGAAAAGTGGAGATTTGAGGATGAAGTTGGATGCTCTAAAGCTTAAGGGAGTTCAGAGGCGAAAGTAGAGGAAGGGCAGGAGGAAGGGAGGGAGCCGAAGAGTCGAGAGGGGAGGAGGGAGAAGTAGTGAAGGAGTAGAAGAGTCGAGTGGAGGAGGAAGTTGCTAAGTCAAACTCAGGGTTAAGTGGGAAGGCACACGTGGATGAAGGGGTGACCAGAGAGGATAAAAAGGAGGGACAAGTGGATGGAATGGACGTAGACCCATAGTTTGACCGGGATTCTCGTGAGGAGCTAGGGAAGAAGGGGAGGGAGGAACCGGTTGTGTCACTCAAGTGAGAAGGAACAAGGATCATTGCTTTAGCAGGATCTCGATAGAGTGTAAAAGGAGAGGAAGGGGCAAAAAGGTCAAAAGCATGAGGGGCTCTGGGGGAATTTCACTCGTGCATTCGAAGACAAGAGAAACCGATCCAGCTCCTCCGCCCAAGAAAAGGAAATCGGCTATCAGTGAGGACTGGATCTGGGTGATAACGAGATACGAAGGGAACGAGAAGATCGGGGTTTGGGAGGGAGGGAAGGCGAAGTTCCTTCAGACAAACACAAATGGGGGAGAAAAGGAAGAGATCGTTGCTTCACTAGGAAGAGAGAAGTCTTTGGCGTGCGACAATCATTCGTCAAAGATAAATGTAACAGAGGTTGCAACCGTTTCAAAAGTAAGGGAGGAAGAAGTTGGGGTGGAGAATTTAGATGAAGGTAGGACGGAAAACGTGGTGGCGGCCATGACCTTGAGCGATAAAGGCTCACCTTTGGCAAGGAAAGAGGTGATTCCAGATAGAATTGAAGTTGGCTTCAGTCAGCAAGAGGCCAGAGAGCTTAACGAGGTAGGTTTAACCCTTGGAACCCAGTCTATTTGTGTTTCTCCCTCTGAAACATCTCCCGTCTCTATTCCACCTTCAATTAGGGGTAGTTCAAGGGCTGAAACCGAAGGGGAAGGGAAGACGGTTTCCGACTCAGGGGGTAAGAAGTCTGGCACAAAAAGAAAAAGAGGGGTGGAAGAGAAAAATAGAGTTTATAATGGGAAGGTGGCAGAAAGACAGATAGAGGTAGGCAAAACCTTGGGTCTGTTCTTCCTGGGAGGAGAAGTGGTGGTGAGAAAGACTATTGATCAGTACAAGAGGTCTAGAAGAGAGGAGCAAGAAAAAAGGGCTAGTTGGGGAATTGCTGAAGGAGGGGAATAGGGGGAAGGGAGATTAGTAGGGCTGCTGGAAGAGGAATAGAAGGGTTGCTAGAGGGGGGGGGGGAGTGGTGGGAGCGAAGCTTTACCTTGGAATATAAGGGGATTGAGAGACGGGAAGAGGAGAGAGGTGGTCAAGAATCTTCTGAGTATTGCTGCAGGGAACAAAACTGGAATCTTTTGTTAAAGTAAGAAGGTGAAGATGTTATGGAGTTGTATCCCATTTGCAATTTGTTGGAACATCTGGAAGGAGAGGAACAGAAGGACTTTCGAAGACAAAGCTTGCAGTATAGAGAAGATGGTTGCGGCTGTGGGCAGAACAGTGACGGAATGGGTGTAGAATCTTCCAAAACTCGGTTAGCTAGAAAAGGAGGATTTTGGAATAGGTTAGGGGAGGTATTGGGTTATCAGATATGTAATGTGGAGCTTGTTATCAATGTTTTAAAATACAGAGGTGTGACGCGACGCATCCCACTACCTAGAGGTGTGAGGCATAGTTTAGAACCTAAGAGGTGTAAGCCTCCTTAAGAGGAGGGGGATGAGGAGGAAGGAGGAAGGAGGATGAGGAAGGGGAACAGGAAGAAGAGGAAGGAGGATCTTATTTTTAATAAAAATCTTTTAGATAAAAAAGAATGAAGATGAAGAACACTCACTAGTTGAAAAGAGGGGGGGCGGGGGGGTCCAGAGCGGAGCTGGTCAATCATTTTCTCTACAGTGCCAAAAGAAGAATGTTCTTCAAAAAAGATAATCATCATCACCTAGCCACTTGTGAGCCTTAGTTGAGTCAAGGCTTCCAATACTAGAAGGTTGATTTACTTCTTCATCACCTTTGAACTGCACATCTTCCCAATCATTGTCTGCATCAGATTCCTCTCTAACTTCTCTGTTAAACTTTGGCTTTGGTCTTTCAGGGGTAGTGGAATTCTCTTCTGTAACTGGTCTCCAAGCTAGCTTACTAGCCATCCAACCAACTGAGCTTTTCTAGGGAATGCCGACATGGCGAGAAGCATTCTCAGTCACCACTACTGCAATCGCTTGGGGATTCTTACTAGTCAAGGGGGATGATGATACAACTGTTTTATTGTCCCCTGGCAACCCTAAAGAGCACGGAACGTGGCTCATTAAGGAAATGACTCAATGAGAGCCTTACATAGGGAGCTTGAGCCTGTACCACTCAAGTTACAGAGTTGGATTGACTTAACCTGCACCACTACCTGCCTCTCTAAACCCAAAATATTTAAATTTGCCACCTATTCAGAAGACTTGTTGGACACGGAAACCTGTTCTGACAAGATCCCTGCATAAGACTTCCTCCTAGCTGTCCGATTTTGAATTAATGAAATCCCCCACATCTCATTAATAGGAGTCTGCCAGTTTCCTTTCCCTATGAGGAACGATTGGGTTTCCTCCTTTGGGGACCTGCTTTCCTTTACCTTTGACCGGCCCTCCACCACCTGGCACCAATCGTTTCTCTCTCTCCACTGCCACATCTCACCCAACCTTTGACATCACCTTCATCTTCTTCCTTCCTTTCCTCTTCTTCCTTTCTTTCCCTGCTCCAGAGAAACACTTCAGCTCCCGATGCTACGCAAACTTTGCTCCATAGACCCTCAGTTAGCAGTTGCAAGGCCCTTGGAACCACTTCCAGCATAACTTCGATGACTCTAATTCTTGTTGCACTCAAATCACTTGTATTGAAAGCCTCTAACAACCCTCCCAGGGCCAAAGCGACTCTCTAAAAGGTAGCTTCCATCCATAGATGAAACAGCAGGCCACATAGTTTGATTGTGTTGGAATTCAGTAGTTTTTTATGTTTTTCTTGTACATAACCAGTAGTTAGTGTCATTGGGCCATTTGTTAGTGTTGTTGGGCCCAAAGCCCACTAGTTTGTGTTGTTTTATGATTAACTTTTTGGGACTGCTTTTAAGTTGTTAGTAGTAGCTGCCCTATTAAGGGCATATTAATCTTTGTAATCAATATTTTTTATAAGTATTTAAGACAATGAGAGGGGCAGCCAGATTATTATTGGCTTCTCCCCATCTCTTCTCTTTCTCTTCTTCTCTTCTCACTAAAAACTCTCTTTCTCCTTTCTCACTAATAAAATCAGATCATTGTTGTTTCTTTTCTACTTGGTATCAGAGCAGTTTTTGGGGATTTTTTGAGTCTTTCATCATGCAGCCCTAGAACAGCTGACTGCATGGTGAGTTAGAGAGGGATCAAAGACTTCAAAAGTACCAAGTTCTTAGATTTTTTGGTGGATCTAGAACCCTTGGTGTCAGATCTTGGGTTGATCATCAAAATTAGGAAGAACTGGAGGAGGAAGAGTCCTGATTGCAGTAGGATTCTTCAATTTTGACCTAGGAAGGGGTGCTTTGGATTTTTTGGATTTCTTGGTGACTTCTGTAAGGGTGGTTCAAATTCTGGAATTTTCTGAGGTCTCTGGAGGGAGCGGCAGCCTTTTCTCTCTCTACCTGCTCCCACTGCCCCTACAGAGAAAGGAATCTTGGTGGGAGAAGATTTCTGGGTACTAGAACGGTGTTTGAGGCCTCTGAAGGGGTTAATTTATTTTTCTTCATCTACAGTTGATTTCCTAAGCTATTCTAGGACTTATGGAGGGAAGTGGAGTTGAATACAAGTCCACAGGTGAAATGGGACTAGGTAGAGTAGGTGCTAGTGACCCTTTTGGGGTAGGAACCATAACTACAGTTAAGTTGGATGGTACAAACTACTTAGAGTGGTCTCAATCAGCAAAATTGGCTATTGGTGCTCAGGGAAAACTAGGGTATGTCACCGGTGAAGAGAAAAAGCCCGAGACTAACTCTTCTTGATGGGTACAGGAGAATTACATGGTGATGATCTGGTTGTGTAATTCTACTTTACCCCATATAAGTAAGAACATTTTATGGGCTAACACAGCTAAGGAGATCTGGGATAGAGTTGTAGAGACTTATTGACAAAGTGAAAATGTTGCTAGGGCCTACAAATCTCAAAATTCTTTCACTAAAATGGAAATGGAGTGTACAATGCCTTCTATAAAAGAAAGTTGTTTCTTACATAACAGGAAAATAAAATTATAAAAATATCAAAAAAATCCCTCACTAATCTTATTTCTTCAAAATTTCCGTTGGAATATTCTTCTAAATTCTTACACCATTGGGCCTAATAGAGTGGGCTTGATAATGGGCCACAGGATAGGAATTTAGATAGGAAAAATGGACTGGGTTCCAAGACATGGACCATAAGAATAGGATTAGGTTGCAGAATAATGCAACAATGGCCTGCTTATGGGCTTTAATAAATTGATATTCAAGGGTTGGGCCCTACATGCATTAGAAGGATCCTATACTATGAGCATGAGGGCCTAAAGGTACGTGAGTGAAGCCTGTGTTGACTTCATCAAGATGGTCTAGGTCAAAAGAATAGACACACACACATCAGATAATCAAAACTACATGATACATTTCTGACAGTCCATTAGAATGCAACAGGGAAAGTATGTTGCAAGCTTCCTGTACCCCTATTGAATGATGAGTTAATAGTTTCTTGTAACCATTTCGTGCCATGTAAAGTGGATGCTCTATTTTCTTTTTTTGATAAATAAAATGAATGATGTATTTTCTGAAAGTTCAACATATTATATCATGTTGTACTCACAGTTCAGAAACATGCCAAATGGATTTCAAGTTTTTGGAAGTGACCTCATAATCATTCCCTTTCAAGTAGGTTGCTTGTACACCACAAGCAGAGAGGATGAATTTTTACATTCTCTCAGCAATTTGTAAAGGATTTTGGGAGACATTCATACCAGGCATTACACGCAAAGCTCTAGCTTCAACTGTCACATAATCTGGATTTGCAACCACCATAGGTATCTTCTTTGCAGCACATCTCTCCAATATTTTCTCAAGATCTTCTAGTTTCATAGGAATTGTAGAGCCTGAAGGAAGGCCAAGGGCTTCAGTTCCATGGGCTAGAACAAAATCTGCATCTTCAACATTCTCTACAACTTTTAAACCTAGGCCCTACAACAAGAAATAGATGTAAAAATGAGAATTAAACCATCTTGCAGCTCCCTTTAAAATGCCTTGCAAAGTTGCATTAAAAAGAATATTCAAAAATACTTGCAATTATAAGCTTGTGATTAGCAATTAGTTTGGAATTTTGTGTCTATAAGTAGATCTTGTCTCACATGATTCTGAAAATTCTTTCCAATAGGCTAGCACAACTAAAGTGAATTATCCCAGCTCATTCAAGAGTTTGGAACACTTGATCCAAACTTCAGCTCAATTTTCAGGGTCACTAGTCAAGCCTAAGCCTCAGGCCAAGCTCTTTTAGCTAAACGAGAATAAGCAGGGCCTGGGTGGGCTAAGGTTGTTTAGAAAGTAATATATTATAGTCATATATTAGATATAAATTTGTGATAGTAGCATGTTCATCTTCAGTACGCAGATCCACTATTTCCTTCTTGGTAATTATCAGCATCCCATTTCATTAAACTAAAATTTGGTGGGTGTTGTTTGGGCAAACCAGGTAGGTAAGGTATAGTTTTAGAAACAGCAAAGGGAACATAATGGATATTTTTCCTATGTCTATGCCATCAGTTACACAAGGGTAGAACTGATGACTTTGTGCAAGGTCTGAGATTGGCCAAAAGTATTATGGAACTGTGGAAAGGGAATCAAGGACAATTATGTGACTGGATTAAAAAAAAAAAAAAGCAGCTATGGTTCTTGGATTCACAAGCACAAAGTGAGAGAAACAACAGTTGGCTAGGGAATTGCAGGCAAGATTCACATGGACCCAAAGATCAGACAACAGTCTAACTAATGCACTTGCTAGGCAGGGTCTATAGAGGAGTGTTGTATTGGGGATTGGGGATCATCTGCGTTGATGGTTATATGTAAGTTGAATGGTTGTAAATGGAGTCAGGTTGCCGGGGCTCCTTATAATTTAAAACTAGAGAATGACACCCCCCCCCGGTACTAAGTACAAGGCCTGTATATATTCTGATATTTTTTTTTATTCATGTGTTCTGATAAATTTTGTTTGACACTCACTTTTCATGTTGTAAATTTAGGCTATTATTTTATTTGATATTTTTATATATAAATTTGTAATTTAATTTAAGATATTAAATCAAGTTTTATTTCTAAATAATAACCCACTCTGTGGATCTTGCATTATTTGAAATGAGTTTTTTTACCCTTTTGAGAATGGAGGTAACTACCATTTGAAGCTCATATTTTATGAGTGGGTAAAACATGTATGAGGAAGGAAGCTCTTGTTTGAAAGTGGGAGTAACCACTTTTGAGATGCTCTATCTTGAGAAAATAAGATGCCACTTGTCTAAGGGAGAAGCTCTCTAGTTTGAGGGCTTTCCTTCAATAAATTGATGGGGTTCTAAGCATACATTATACATTGTACAATAAGAGGTTGTTTTTCATACATCGATAAATATTCTAGACTTCTAGTTACCAATTAAAAAAAAAAGAAATTGTTGGCTCTAGCCGCTTTGTGAGTTTATAAAGTTTGGGCTTGAAAGGACCAAATGCTAAAAGTTGGTTAAACAAGTTGACTTGAGCCAAGTCTAAGTTTAGCAAATGCTAGACAAGCAAACCCTAAGTTCACCACCATAATCTGACTTGGGCTCATAACAAGATTGAGTCCAACTATTAGTTTCTTTTTTTCTTTTTTGATCAGCAACACAAATGATTTTATTAATAAAATTAAGGGGGAAGATTACAACAAGAAGTTGTGTCATTGACAACCCATTACAATACTAAACATCCCCACTCTATTACAATTGAGCCCAAAACATTTGCTGTTTATGAACTCCCTGCTTACCTAAACCATCCGTCAATCCATTAGCTACCTTCTTACCCAACTTGCTATAATATTCATACCTCTTACAGCCTTTTGAATCGCCTGAATTCAGTTTCTGAAGTCGAACTGTTTGAACCTTCCGCATGCATCTCCAATTGGTCTAAAGGTCCCTGTACTCCATACATGCAATGGGATTCCATAAACATCAATCCACACAAAATCCCTCTCCTCTGTCAGTTGCCCAAGTGTCAGATGCCACTTATCCAACCATAATTCCAGAATCCTATTGACACCAGCCTTTTATCTTTCTAATACCTTCTCCATGTCGATCCTCCTCCCGAAACCAAACAGAAAAAAACATGCTTCTAGTTTTCGAACCCCTACAAAACCCCTTCTGCACCATTCCATCGACGCCCAACTCTCCACATCTCCAATGTCTGGATCAGAACCGATGAATCTCCCAACCAAGAAACGATGCAAAAACTCCAATCTTTCATTCAGTTTCCCCACATTTCTTACTGACACTATTCGCATTGCCATTTCTATATCAGACAGGAAGAACGATGGGAGAGAACCCTGGTTAGTTGTAGTAGGATTAGGAGATTTCCCACTACATTGTCAAAAAAAATAAAAAATAAAAAAGCTGCTGTGAGGAGAAGCACCAATTGTACAATTATAAGCATTTATGATTGTCTCACTAACATAGTAAACATCAACATAAAGAAGCAAGAAGATCCAACATCTAGTACAGAAAATTTAGAGTGTCAAATAACTAAAAAACTAGTACAACCATAACCAATAGCGTATATGTTATCTTGTTTTATCTTGTTCCAAGCTTGTAATACCAATAATTTTGAGGTGATAGATTATTGAGCTATTTACATGATTTTCCAAAACAAAAAGATGTAGAGAGAGTAATCTAAGCAAAAACTCAAAGCCTACAAGTACCTCAAGAGATATTGCACCCCTATCACTCCAAGTCATATGAATACAAGACTTTCCCAGTGCTGCAAACCATGCATTGTCTCTCCTATAAAGAAGAAAGCCATAAGACCCATTCAATATGTCAGTATAGCAATCTTCATAAAGAATCAAAATAACCAAGAACCTGCTATAAAGATTTTCTGCAAACTACTTTCAAAAAATAGAGTGGATGCACCAAAATTTCATAAATAAATCCTTGTCTAGGTTTGTCACTACTCCAAAGTTTGGAAGGGGGGTTCTTGGATCCCACTAAAAGGGATAGTTGATTTTGGACTCTTTATTCTTTTGGCTCCTTCACTTGTGCCTCTTTTTTCTCATCCTTAGTACAGCCAGGGGGTAGCCTGGGGATGCCTTTTCCTATAAGGAAGGTTTGGAGCAAGCCTATCCCACCTAGAGTTAGAGCTTTCTGCTGGGAAGCCTTTCTAGAGAGAATTAACACCTACGATTTACTTCAAAGAAAAAGCTCTAATTGGTGTATATCCCCTAGCTGGTGTTCTCTTTGTAAGGCTAAAGGTGAGACTTGCTACCACTTATTAATCTCCTGCCCTTTTATTTCTTCAATTTGGGAATGGTTTCTCTCTTTGTTTGGGTGCAGGTGCAACCCCTCACCAAATATACAAAGCTTGTTTGCCTCTACCTTTGCTAGTTGGCCAAAGAAGAGGAGAAGATCACTATGGAGATGATGCACAAGGGCGGTTGTGTGTTGGACAACTTGGGAAGAAAGGAATCAGAGGAATTTTCTTGAAAAGGAGAGAAGAAGAGATGCCCTAATTGAAGTCATTACAGTCAGGGTGACCCCCTAGGTCAAGTCTCTGGAACTCTTTGAGGGAGGCCATGCAGATCATTTGGTGAGAAATTGGAAGGAAGTAGCCAACTTAGCTCCTACCAAGGTCACCTTAAGATCAATTTGGTCCCCACCTTCATGCAGATTCATAAATCTGAATTTTGATGGGAGTAGTGAAGGAAATCCAAGTCCTTCAGGCATAAGGGGAGTTTTCAAAAATGAGGAAGGAAGAATCATTGCCGTCTACTCGGGTCTGATTGGTGTGGAAGACTCTCTGAGGGCTGAAATAATGGCTGTGTTGGAAGGTCTTCAAAAGGCTAAAGAGCTGAATATTCATAAGCTAGTAATTGAGAGGAACTCAAAGTTAGTTATTGAGTCGCTGCAAAAGGAAGAGGAGGCTGGATGGTGGAGCTATATTAATGAGAAAAGGAATAAATAGCTGTCACAAAGAATGGAAATCAATGTGCAATGGGCGAAAAGGGATGCTAACTCTTTTGCTGATACATTAGCTAAGCGAGGGGTGGTAAAGGGATCACTTGTTTTGGGCTGTCTTGTAATCATATTTCCTATCTAAGGGAGAGTTAAGAGAGTTTACCTCTCCCTCTATCCACTTTGTACATCTTTCTTTAATATTGTAATGAATCAGTTTCTGTTATTCATCAAAAAAAAATCTCAATTTTGGATGACCATGGAACTTATCTTTTGTCAAAACCATGCATACATGTGGTATAGACTTAGAGAACTAGAGAATACCACTAGACAGGTATTACTAAGAGATTTTTACAGATAAATGTTGAGCCAATGAAATGATCAAGAGATCTCACATATTCTGTCCTTCTGGACCATAAGGGGAAAATGTGGGAAATGGTCTTAAACTTGCTATATCTCAGATGTACCATAAGGGAAAAAATATGGAAAATGGTCCTAGAAATTGCTATACTGAGGTAGCCATAACTTGTATGCACCCAATGGGGTTAATTTTGGTTATTACCACTAGATTTAAGCTTCCCAAAGTATCTGACCTCTTTCAGATGCCACACAAGATAAGTAAGACTAATGGAATCCTCAAAAGCACATTTCTGAGATGAATTGTTTCAAAACACAATTAATAGCTATCAAAGGCAATGCCTAGGCAACAAAACATTTTCTAGGGACACCCTTATATCACATCTTTTGCATATATGTTCAGCATCTTCTTAAGCAAGGAAAAGGGCAAGGCAATCACTATATCACATTGTATACCATGGTGGATTTCATTTGTGTTCTAAAACACAAAACCATATTGTCTGTGAGTGTAGTCAACATGGATCATATCCAATTAGATGACAAAGTAGCACCCAGTTGCCTAGCCTCACCTTGATATTTAGTTGTAAACAAGTATCCATTCCTGTGGAACGGATGTAGTATTTCAGTATTTTTGTCAGCCTTATTTTATCTGGACATGTATAATGGCAGTTAGCTCTTTTTATTCTCATTATTAATTGCCATATAAGTTAATCAAATTTTTCTTGTATTATTGTTAAACTAAATCTGAGATCACATAACACGGAACTAACAGGAAGATTCAAGGTTAGGATAAGTCACCTAGGTGAAAAATTGATAAACAAAAGTCATGATGAAAACAATGTCCAAGTAACTTGTACATTCATGACTTGGATGATTTAACTCAGATTCAATTTTCCCTGAGGAAACCATCCTTTGATTTGTTCTTTATTTTCTTTTCTTTTTGCTATTTTCAAAAGAAAAAAGAACTTTTGCACAAGCTAAAACCAAAAAACAACCAAGCTGTCACTCAACTCAACTAACTTTCATAAATTCAGCTAGTTCTACATTTACTCAGCTGAACCAAATATTAGGACCAGAAAACATTTTTCTGCAATGAATCCATGAAAGGTTTTTGCACAAGTTAATCTATCTATTCCAAATCCTACTTTAATAATGTACAAGGATGGGTAGTGTGACTAGTATAGAAATTCTTGACTCTTCTAATTGTAAAAACTGTTAATTGGACTTTTGAAGTAATCAGGTTTCCTGAGAATTAAGGCTCTTACATCAACCATCTAGCTTTTGGATTACTTAATTTCCCCAGTAGTAAAGCTTTTATATTTTACCTGTCCAGGTATTATTTCAAGGTCATCATCATCTACCTGAAATTTGGCTTTAGGAAAAAAAAAGGGTAGAAATTTCATAACTAAACCAGCATGCCACTCCTAAGAAGGCACAAACAAGTTAGCAATGATAGTACAAGAACATCTAATATTCCCTACCAATAACCAAAACCATGTGACACAAGGATCAATGCTGGAACAAGTCAATCATAACTTTAATCAGACAACTTGAGAAAGACACTACGTGGAGTAAACCATATAGAGAATTATGAACTCATAGAGATCAGGTTGAGCATACCAGTATAAAGTATAGCTTGCATATATTGTACAGTGACTTATGAAGTCATTGGATGCATGTTGCTTAAGCCGGCGTAAAATGTAGAATATATATGCATGTACAGGTATCAAAGTGTACATAAGAACTACTAGAGATGTTAATACTTGAATTATGGAAGATATGGTGTATAACCTTTGCAGGTACTGATGTGTTAGCTCTCCACTAGTGATAGCCCCAAGGAACAAAGAAGAATCAAATCCAAGGCTCTTCAATTTATCTATGGTTGTTGATGCACGTCTTGATGAATTACTAATTATCACCATCTTGGCACCAAGGTTTGCAAGATTTTCTACTGTTACCCACAAAAGAAAAAAAAAAAATAAGTGGCAAAAGCTTACCCAAATGCCAAAGTCAATAAATCATAACATACATGTCGAAATAGCACCCGGATAAGGTTGTTTCCCATCATGAAGGACCCCGAACTGATCTAAGAACCAAGCCTGTAGACATACCACAAAATGATGAGTATCCTTTATGAGAGAGAAAGGGTCAAAGCAGCCAATACTGCAACAAAAAGTTAATATAGCACCACTAGTACGGTTGAATGCCATGTTAAATAGAATTAGGTTCAACCTTGAATTTTGGAGAGATGACAGAGACAACATGTCCTGCTACTCCTGCAAGCTAGGCATATCAAACATTCTGCCACTTCTTTTCTTCTCTTTTTTGTTTTTTATTTGAAAATAAACAGTACCAAGGAGACGATGAATCCAAAACAGAACTTGAAGTTACAGTTCCATAGGTTATGCTATTAGCAGAAAATGTAAAATTCATCACAACACCAAGATTTCGCACTAACCACCTTAGAGCTTTTGGTTTCTTATCCTACCTAACGATGATCTGATATTGATGGCAGTCAATCAAAGCGTACGTACTATTGATGTTATGCACATAGAAATTGTATTATAACACCACATATTATAGAAGTGCTATAAAGCTAAACCATTTTAAATGAGTAAGGAAGCGTTATGTAGGATTTATAGTTGTCTACTGAACTGACTTCATGTCATTGTATCAATATGGTAAGACTCAACCAAGTCAAATGAGTATATGACCTCATAAACTCTGACCTTACTGGAGCGAAATTTACAAAATAAACGACAAATCACAATTTGACCATACAAACATGAACTGTGAATTGCCCAGGAGGAATTACCTCGACGTCATCTGAAACTAGCCAAATCGGCAAGGTTACAAAATGTATCCATTTCAACTTCATTAAAATTCTAGGTGTTTTCAGTAAACAACTTCCTTACCATAAAAAGAAACGAAACTGCCAAAAAGGAAAAACAGAAATGAAAAAAATAGTAATAACAATAATTGAATCTTCTTTATCTTTTCCTGGGTACCTTGAACGCACGAGTTTCTGCAATTCGTTGAATCCCAGTGAAGCTCTTGAACAACTGGACCTCATTAGACGAAATTGAGCATCTAGGCACCATATTTTCCTTGAATGGTGCCCCTTTAAGTGACTTCCTGCAAATGGGTTCAGAGGTTTAAGATTGAAAAACTAAAGCGCTGCTTGATTGTTTGCTTTGTCCGTAGACCGTAGACCACACGTATATGTGCTTGGCCCGTCGTTCTGATTCGTCCGACGTGTAAATCGCGCCGTGTCCACGGGTTGAGCTTCTCACGAGTTATTCAAACTCTGTTTGGCTCGGTTTAAATCGAGCTTCGAGTCATGCTCGAGCCTGATACATAAGCTCTTTTTCTAATCGAGTTGAGCTCAAGCCCACTGAAACTCGGCTTGTGAGGATCACGAGCCTGGTATAATAAATAAATAATTTTTTATAATATATATACATACATACATGCATACATATACATATATATATATACATACATACATATACATATGCATATAAATATATAAATATATAAAAATAAATAATTTTTAATATATATATATATATAATAATTTTATTTTTTATGTATGATAATAAATAAATTTTATAATTCTTATTTTTGTATGTAAAATATAAAAATAATTTTTATATGTATATTTTTATTTTTTATTTTTTATATATAATAATAAATAATTTTTATAATTCTTATTTTGTTGTATGTAAAATAAAAAAAATATATTTTTATATGTATAATTTTTAATTTTTAGAAAAAAATTAGCTTGCAGTCAAGCTTGAGCCGAGCCGAGCTCGAACTTGCAACCTTTGAACCGAGTCGAGCTTGAGCTCAAGTCTCTATCTCGAATCGAGCTTGATCTCAATCTTGAGCTTGAGCCTAAGACTATTTAAGCAAGTCGAGCTCGAATAGCCAAGTATTCAGCTCGACTCGACTCGAATCCACCCCTAACTGTATGAATCGTGCTAGGCCTGTGGTTTCAGGTAGGTAGGTCGGCATGGCTCGACTTGTAGGCCCGCCCGAAGAACTAGCCATTGGAGACACCCCCCCCCCCCCCAAAAGGCTAGTTTCAACTTTTTAGGGATTTTTTTACAAAAATACCCCCTAATAGCTATAACTAGCTATATAAGGGGTATTTATGTATTTTAGCTTTAAGGGGAGATAAAATGACAATAATGCCCCACAAAAACTATATAACAACTAGTTTAGGAGCATTTAGGTAAAGTAATAAATGACTTTATAATGACCAAAATACCCCTCCCAACAACTAAAAAATAACTAGTTTTTAGGGTATTTTATAGAATTAAATTATTTTTTATTCCTATAAATAGTCTTATCCTCCACTATTCTCATCACACCAATTCTCATACTCTCTTTTATTCCTATAAATAGCCTTGTCCTCCACTATTCTCATCACACCAATTGTCACTCTCTCTTATACTCTCTCAAATCTGAATCTCTTCTCATACATCATACTCATACTCTCTTTACTCTCCAATTCTCAACTTGATTCAAATTTCAACAAGAAGAAAGTTTGTTCAGGTATCTCAAGTTAGCAATTTGGAAGACTTGGAGGCTTCAACTGTTGAAATCAAGTTGAAATTTTGAATCGATAATTCGAGTAAGTGCAATTAAATTAATTTTATTTTTTATAATTAAAAAAAATTGGGTGGTTCCTCCTCTCGCTCTCAACACCAAATCCACAATGTGGTTGATGTCGACAATGTGAAAGTTCAATCACAATATGATAGTGTAAACGTCGATATGGATACTATTGATATTATCGGCATTCCCACCCCTAGTACTACTACTAGAGGTAAGGGAAAGAAAAAGGAAAACACTAGGTTGATTAGCCCAGTGTGGACAATTTTTAAAATAGAGGAGTTTAAGGGAAAAAGGAAAGAGAGTTGTTTGTCAAAAATGTAGGAGTGACTTCAGCTATAGTACTAGCCACTTGGGCAAACATTAAAATGCCATTTGATGAAATAAGAAGAAAAAGGAAAAGAAATATCACAAGCACAAATAGGAAGTGAGATTTTTGATACTTTTAAATATTCCCAAGAAAAAAAGAGGCAATAATTAGCAAAATATATTGTGCATGCTTAACATCCATTTTTATTAGTTGAAGATACTAAACTTGAAAATTTTTACGAAATTTGTAAATCCACAATTTAAACAAGTTTCTAGAAGTGCTATTAGAATATATGCTTTAAAATTTTTTTATTCATATAAACAAATTTTAATTTCTACGTCAATCTGAATTCTAACATTGCAATTACTTCTAATATTTGGACATTTAGATTTAAGTTATATTTGTGTTACTAGTCATTTTATTGATGAAAAATGACTTTTACATAAAAGAATTTTAAGTTTTACTAGGCTTGAATATTCACATACTGGCCCAATTATTGCTGCAAGTATTTTAAATACTTTACATATTTATGGAATTGAAAACAAACTTTTTTCTATTAGTTTTGATAATGCTAGTAATAATGATTTAGTAATAAATATTTTAAAATCTAAATTAAAACCATGTTTAAATGGTAAATTATTTCATATTAGATGTGCATGTCACATCTTAATTTTTGTATTCAAGATGCTTTGAATATTATTTCTCATAGATGGAATTCTACATATTCTATATTCTATATTAGAAAGTTGTATTGCTTATAAACAAATTCTTAATGATTTTTATAATGCAAAAATGCCACATGATCCTATACTTATTTTTTATGATGTAACTAATGAATTTTCAGGTGTTTATTATTCAACTAGTTGTCTTTTAGTTAATCAATTATTTATAATTAGTGAATATTTGCAAAATATAGAAAAAATCCACAATTTCAAAGTATTATTAGAATAATGAAAAATAAATTTAAAAAATATTGGGAGAAAATTTCTCCCTTTTATTGCTTAGCTGTAATATTAGATCCTAGGATTAGGAAAGCTGGTTTAGAAATTTTACTTGAATCATATTATGAAAATATGAATATTAAAATTAGAAATAAAATAGAATAAGTTAATAGTTTATTATTTGAAACATATAGTTTATATGAATCTCAAGTGGTAGGGCATAGGAAATCTTGTATAGGTGCAAGTTCCACTTATGAAACAACTAGTTCCAGTAGTGAAAAAGCCAAAATTCAGTATCTAATACATAAGAGGCAAAAATCTACTAGTAGTTCATCAGCAAGTTCATTTACTAAACTTAATTTTTATTTACAGGCAAGTGTTTATACTTCAACTGATTCCTACAATGAGGGATAGGATAATTTTGATATTTTAGCCTGGTTGAGAGGACATGAAAAAAACTATTCAGTCCTTGCCGCCATGGCACGTGATCTACTAACATCTCCGGTGTTTATCCATCGGAGTCTTATTTTAATGTAGGTACTAGGGTGCTGGACGACAAGAGAAACTATGTGAATGATGAAGGTTTGGAGATGTGCACCTGCCTTAAAGATTGGTTGGATGTTGAGGATACATTACAAGACAAAGGAGGGCATGACATTACACCTGATGTTTCACCTGAAGCAGATGATGAGAATCAAGGAAATGATTAAATGAAGAGGCAAGTGCAGGTAGAACTTGAAGAAAAATGATGAAGCCAGTAATTTTTTTTTCCGTGTACTCAATATTTTATTATTTCAATTGTTGTAATTTTTTCAATTTTTTAAATTATTGTAATTTTTCAATTTTATTTAAATTAGTTGTTATTTTTTCAATAATGTAATTTTTATTTTCAATTTATAATTGTTTTATATTTTTTATATTTTATTCCAATTTCTATATTTCATTCATCCATTGTCCATTGACCATTGTATTGTTCAAATTCAAGAAATAAAATTCCTATTTTTTAATTTATTGTCCATTTTGTATTTTGTTAAGTACTTAAGTATTTTTTTAATTTCTTTGTTAGATTTTCTATTTTTTCAATTTGTTCTCAAAGCTCAAAGGAATTATTGAAATGAGGACAATGAAGTATTAAGTAGCAAAAAAAATCAAAATGTCAAAAAAACAAAAGTTTGGCCTAGTTCGACCTAGGCCCAAGGCCTGGCCCGTAGCCTAGCCTGACACGGGCTAGGCCCACGACACGGCCCACAACCCACACAACCCGGCCCAGCATGGGCCTGCACGGGCTCGAACTTGAACCCTTCTTAAAGCCAACATCTCCATTGATTCTCCCAATGAAAAACAAAAAGAAAAAAAATAATTTTTCTAATGCTTATATCAGGAAAAACCTAATACAATTTGTTTAAAAAGGAAAAACAAAATTAATTACATATTATGTGCTACATAGGAAACCAGCCTATGTGCTTTCATCTTCGATGAAACAAAGAATATGATCATCACCACACTCCAGCCATTCAAACATTGAATCCAACATGAAATATCATCAAATTATAGTAGAAATAAAAATTATTTAGATCATATGCCCCAAGATATGAGAATCGAATTCCCAAAGAAAGTAGAAAACCACTCAAATTGGTTAGGCATGTTCTAGGCAATTTATTCCAAGAATCAAATTGATCAATTCTAATCCTAGATCAGAACCATATGCTTTAATGCCACTATTATATGGATTGATTGAAGCCTAAAAGGGTCAAACCTTGCTAGGTTTTCAATTGAAAAAATTAAATCATTTATCAGCCCAAGGATAGAGAATTCAAAATTCTCATGGAGAAACAGTTTTATCCTTGGATCAATCTAGGGTTAGATGATCAAATTTGATGTCTAAATCAAAGTTAGAACCATCCTGCTATAGATATTATAATTGCAACTCCCAAAGTAGTGGTTCACGCCCAAAATTCATGTCCAAATCAAGTCCAAAAACTCAAAATGGTGCAACCTAAAACTAAGAACTTGATCTAGTGTGTTTATGTGAATTGATGTATACTCCAATGACCTTCTTTGAATGCAACTATTAATGACTTGAATGTACTATGTTTTGGCTGGAAAAACTCAAGGAGAGAGAAAAAAAACTCTCCTTTCAACCTCGGTCAAACTAGGGTTTGGTAGATGTAGAATAGATAATTTCTAGCAAGACTTTCTTCAACTCTAATATATATAGAGCTGGAAAGTTGTAGTCCTACTAGGAGTTTCCAAATCAGATTTTTAACTTGATTAGAAGTTTTATAACTTGGGAACCTTTATAATTATATTAGAAATAAACACAACCAAAGCCCATTCCAAGTTTGACTCAGATTATCCAATTATCCAATTCTTGCTCAAACTAGGTATAGGACTAGTCAAACTAGTCTATGTAGGGATTGAATCAATTCACTCAAACCTTTTGATTCACAAAATCAACTAGCCCATTAGACCGGAATAAGTCCTCACACTAAACCATACCATTGGAAGAGTCACCAAAAAACATTTTTTCTTTGTTATAATTTTTTATTTTCCTAAGCTCCATTTTCCAAAGGCCTAGGTGGCAACTCCATTATTACTTTCAAGAGGAACAAAGGAGAGTGTGAAGGGTTATTCCCCTCAAACACATTTTCTTTTCAGATTATCACAACCCTCGCCACCAACCTTACCCATTAGCCTAAAATAGGAGGCTAGCAACAAATAGGTATGGTGGGAAATGGTATGAGAGAGAGAGAAGGAAAAGGAAAAGGAAAAGAATGATGAAAGCAAAATAGGGAATCTAAACACTAAAAGAGCTTATTTAGTTATAGAAATATAGTACCTACAATCTTGTTTTAATTCTCCATTCCCATTTTCTCATTCTACTTCTCAAATTCTTGCATCATCTTATGTAATGATAGCAAGTTCATTTTTCTGGTCATCTACCCCATCGCCTTTGTAACACATTTCATGGCCTCCCCCATTACTTGTGTTGATTTCAACATTTGAATTCTAAGAGCAACAACTTGTGTTAAGGAAGCTAAGTCGTGAGCCAAAAGGTGTGGTAGAATGAAAGGAAAGACATAAACATAACTATTTGTCATCAAATTGTAAAACAATGAAACAATTTTTGCAATTTCAGCTTTTTTGTGTGGTCATTTCAATCTCCTAAAAAAGCTTTAAAAAGGACACAAGTTATTGAAAGGAGAGGACTGAATTGTCTACTTTTTGTTTGCTCCTTCAAACCTAACAAATTTGATGAATAATAACTGAATCTAGTAGGGGTCCATCCAATTACCAAAACTTGAAAGAAACCAAAAGAAATATCTCTCTCCTCTTGATTGCTCTTAAAACTCAATTACAGCTCTGGTGAGCTACCTTCCTTCAATTAATTTCCCTTAATAACTCATCATTGACAACCATAATAAGTTTCATTATTGTTTCTTCTTGATTCCTTTCCTTGAGCCATAGAGTCTAGAACTTAAAATGGAGAAAAGAAATGAATTAGGCAAAAAACCAAGACATTCTTAGGATTATTGATGATAAAGTGGCCATTGTTCTAGGTAGTTGAATGAGACGTACCAAGGAGGGTGAGATGATCAAAATTTGTAGGGGTAAAGCCATGGTGAGCTTTGGTGCTACCCATGAGAGTATCAAAGATGATGAGAAATGAGGAAGTGACTATTGTTCTAGGTAATTCGATGAAGTAATAGCCCAACTAGACAAGAATAGGACTTTTTGTTGAGTGCAATAGGATGCTATTGTGAAATGCAGGAGGGCAAAATAATAAATAGGGAAGTTGGAGAGACTTATCAGTAGAGGTGTGTCTGTAACACTATCCTTAAGCAGAATTTCACCTCCTTTGGATCAAGTCTGATGTAGTACATATATATTAGCATTCTACTCTAGGATTCAACAACCTTGAAGGCACTCAGTAACCATGCACTCAAAATACAGAGTCACATGAACAATAGAAAACTTTAACTTGATAATAATTAATGCAGATGCAAACGAAGAATATGGAGTATTTTTGGACTGCTACATGGGTATTTAAAGACCCATTGGAAAATCTTTGGGAAGGTTGTAAACAAAAGAAGTCACCATTACTTTTAATTGAATTTAAAACCAAATTTAAAAGTCACTTTTAAATGAAAAGTCATAAGAAGTTAAAAATTTAAATGGAAAGATTGTAAAAAGAAATGTGAACGGATAACCCATACCCACACCCATGCTTAACCTGATCCATCCTGATGCAGCTTGGTTCAATGCATATGTGATAAAGAGTTCCCAAACACCACCCAAGCCAAGGACCATGTATGTATATATACACCCCTCATTTGGGTTCCATAAGGCAAAGGCCAACTCCTAGTAATATGTACAAAAACCTATGATATATACAATTCTAGGACGAATGCAATTTTTCAAATACATAAAACTACTAATAATTTAGGAGTATTCCAATTGAGATACAGTATTGCCTTTACTTTTGACTAAGTGAATACTATGATCATATTGAATTTTTACAGGAATACTATCAAAATGTCCAAACCTTTTAAGTATTTTCTTAACATCCGCTTTGCCTAAATCTTTTATATCAAATTTGGACATTAAAAATTTCTTAGTATAATTCACAATTATCAAATCAACATATATCATGATTAATATGTAATCAACATATAAAGTGATTAAAACTCCACAATTACCATCAAACTTATTATAAACACATGTATCACTATTATTTATGACAAAACCATTAAAAACTAATACATTATCAAATTTGTTATGCCATTGTTTTAGTACATGTTTTAATCTATATAAAGATTTTACTAATTTACATACTTTATGTTCTTGTCCTAGAGCCTTAAATCCTTCTGGATGATTCATATAGATTTCTTCCTCAAGGTCTCCATTTAAAGATTCAGTTTTGACATCCATTTATTGAAGAACCAATTTATGTATTGAGGCTATAGCTAAGAGTACTCTAATCATAGTAATTCTATTTACTAAAAAAAGTAAACCTTCTCATTGTTTGTACTCTTTAAGAACTAACCTCGCATTGAATTTATCAATTATTATCAATATTTTAAATTTTTTTTCTAAAAACCCATTTATAACCAATTGACTTAACCCCTTTAATTAAACCAACTAATTCCCAAGTATGATTAGATAATATAGATTCTAGCTCACCATTTAATTCCCTCTTTTCAAAATGTTGCTTTTGATAGGGTTATGGATTTTTTATAGGTTTTAGGATCCTCATCAACTATGTAAACATACCATCACTCAAATTAGTTTCTTTTTTTGCTCTTCTACTTCTTCTAAGTTTAAATTCTATTTTAGAATTATTATTCGGCTCTTGGGTGTTTGAAAATGCAATCAATTTATCAATCCTAGTTTCTTTATTTGTTTCAACCCCTTTATGATGAAAAATGGTTTTGAAAAACTCTACATCTTGAAATTCTAAGATAGTGTTGGGCTCTAAAATATTGTTTTTAGATTTTAATACAAGAAACCTATAGGTTGCACTATTTTGTGTATAAACTAATAAATGTGTAATCCATAGCTATTGGTTCAATCATTCTCCTTTCAGGTTTTGGGATTCCAAATATTTCTAAACACTCCCACCATTTTAGAAATTTTAAATTTGGTTCATAACCCTTCTAAAGTTCATAGGGTGTTTTATCAATTTTCTTGTGTGGAATTCTATTTTGCAAAAAGCAAGAAGTTATTATGGATTTTCCCCATATATTTTGAAGTAAACCAAAACTTATTAATAAAAAAAATCATCATTTCTTTTAAAGTCCTATTTTTTTTTCTTTTTGCTACTCCATTTGACTTTGGAGAGTAAGGAGCAATTGTCTCTTAAATAATTCGTACATTTTTACAAAATTTCTTGAGGGGTTGAGAATCATCTTCTCCTCCTTTATTAGTTCTAAGTCTTTTAATTTTCTTACCCAACTACATTTCAACTACATTCTTGTATTAAAAAAAAAAATTTCTTCTACTTCATCTTTACTTCTAAGAAAATATATTTTAGTAAATGTAGAAAACTCATCAACAAAGATTAGATAATAGGATTTTCCTCCTTTATGCATAGTGCTTTCATATCCTTTAGGTCACTATGTATTAGACCAAGCAATTTCTTTTCTCTTTTTACTATTTTATGACTTTCATGGGTAAAGTTTGATTTTACACAAATTTCACATTTGTTAAAGTTAGTTTCTAAAAGATTAGAGATTAATCTTACTTGCTTCATTTTCCTTAAATATGGAAAATTAACATGCCCTAGGCTACCATGCCACATATTAACAGAATAAAAATATAAGTAGAAGAAGTATAAGAATTTCCATTCAAGATTTCAAGTACATTCAATACAAACAAGCCATTGTTGCATTAATCCTTTCCAACAAATACCTCATTTTTGCGAAGTTTGAGTTTATAAAAATTCAAAGGAGCGTTTTACTCCAACTTTGTTAAGAAAGGAGCCCAAGATCAAGTTTCTATGGATGTGAAGGACATGAAGCACATAAGAAAGGGATAAGATTTTCCTAGAGGTCAATTTCAAGAGAACATTTCCTTTGCCAACGACAAAAGCAAGCCTAGAGTCTCCTGAGAAAACCTGCTCACTCTCTTCAATGGGAGTATAAGATTAGAAACAACTTTGGTTACTACAAATATGTCTTGTAGCACATGTATGGTTGGAAACAAATCGATCTTTTCACAAGCTAATCGAGCTTGGCTCATAAAAAGCTCGATTTGGCTTGGTTTAAACTAAGCTTCGAGCCAAGCTCGAGCCTAGTGAAGCTCGGCTCGTAAGGCTCGCAAACCTAATCGAGCCTCATATATATATAATTTTTATTATATGTATACATACATGCATATATATATACATACATAGATATAATAAATAATTTTTATAATTCTTAAGTTTTTGTATGTAAAATAACAAATTATTTTTATATGTATAATTTTTATTTTTTATAGGAAGCTTAGCTTGCAGTCAAACTCGAACTTGTGAGCTTTTAAGTCGAGCTGAATTCGAACTCATGTCTCTAGCTTGAATGGAGCTTGAGCCTGGCATTGTTTTGGCAAGCCGAGCTTGAATAGCTAGGTATTCGACTTGGCTCATTTTGAATCCACCCCTAAACACATTTATCCATTATCCCTTTCCTTTAAGTTTGTTATCATATTAACTTTATAAACCACCACCACAGCAATGACGTTGGATTTAGTTAAATTGACTGAATTTTTGTTATTGTTGTTAGTGTTTCCATTACCTGAATTTTTCTTGTTAAGTTTGCACTTAAGTTCCCAATGTCCTTGCTTCCCACATCTCATGTACCTTTCTTCTTGAAGTTAGGGTTGAAATTCTTCTTAAATTTCTTACCTTGGTGGTCATCTCCTCCATTCTTTCCTTTAGTCCTTTCATGCTTCTTTCCAACTTTGTCTTCAATGAAATTTGCCTTCGAGGCCACTTTACTCATTGCATTAGCTTGTTCCTTTTCTCTATTCTTTTCTTCAATGCTAATGTGTACCACCAACTCTTAGTGTCATTTTCTTTCGCTTTTGATTCATGTTATTCTTGTAATACTTCTAAGATATAGGGGGCTTCTCAATGAGAGCCCCTATAACAAATTGCCCCTAGAGTGTAATGCCTTCATTTGTAGTTTGTTGATAATCATGTGTTAGTCATGAATTTGTGATGTGTGTGTGTGTGTGTGTGAGAGAGAGAGAAAATTACAATGGGGTGTAAACAATAAACACCAAACAATTGGTTGCTCATCACATTTAACAAAGCATGGCGACAAATTTTATTAGTGAGAGTCCAAGTTTAAGTGAGTGTAGATTTGACAGGTTTATATTGATCTTTAAGTGAGGAATCATCTAATATATAGGCAACAACATGGATTTCTAACAAAGAATAAATTTTGTGTTGCCAATACATGAAATGAGTTCCATCATAATGTTCTACTTTTGAGACATCGAATATGACAATTTTAGTAGTATCCATGATAAGTAGGTAATTAGAAATATAGAAAAGAGAAGAACAATTTTGCTTAAGTCTGTTGAGTGTGTAGTAGGATGCTATTGTGAAATGTAGGAGGAAAAATTATAAATAAGGAAGTTGGAGAGATTATTAGTTGAGGTGTGTTTGTAACATAGTCCTTAAGCAAAATTTTGCCTCCCTTGCATCAAGTTTAGTGTAATACAGGTATATTGGCATTCTACTCTAGGATTCAATAGCCTTGAAGGTACTCGTTAACCATGCACTCAGAATATTGAGTTACACGAGTAGTAGCAAACCTCAACTCAATAATGATTAATGCAGAGGCAAATGAAGAATAGGGAATGTTTTTGGATTGCTACGACCAGGGGTATATAAGGACCCATCGACAACACTTTGGAAAGGTTGCAAACTAGAGAAGAGTCACCATTTACAATCATTATTGAATGGATGTGAATATTAAAATAAGAGTTACTTTTATTTGAATTTAAAACATAATTGAAAACCCACACCTTGACCCAACCTAGCTAGGGCTGCAAGTTGGACTGGGTTAGGTCGGGTTGAGGGCAACCCTAACCCAATCCTAACTCTAACCCAACCCAACCCAACCCAACCTTCTTCCCATCCTTTAAAACCTTATAGAATTTCTCGATTTTAGATCTTAACACAACTTTTACTACATAGATTAATTGTATGTTTCATTAGTATTTGTTTGTTGACGTTATTTTTTTGTTCTTTTAGTACAAAGTTCAGAAAAACAAGTGTTAGAAATGACTATTGTTTATTATGAGTTATGACTTATGATAGATCTTTCTTGGGCGGCAAACAACATCGAGGAGATGAAGAATAAAATTTTCAAAAAACATAAAATAATGTTATTAAGGTTTTAGCCTTTCTTATTAAGATTAAGTGAAGTGATTATCTTAAAAGAAATACATGATACTATGTGGTGGGGGCTATACAAATATCATGCATCTAAATAAATCAATGTATGTTATATATTACATATAACATATATTTATATATGACATTTACTATAGAGTCGGGTTCGGGTTGGGTTGGGTTGGCTAAGAGGTCAACCCTAACCCAACCCGAAGTAAAGTTGGGTTTATGAATTTCAACCCTAACCCTAACCCAAACATCAATCCGACCCAACTGAATCCAACTTTTACCCAACCTGGCCCAAGTTGCAGCCTTAAACCTAGCCTAACCCGATGAGGCTCAGTTTGGCTTAGCATACGCATGATAAAGATACATATTTGATTCATGTTCCCTTGGTATGTTTCTGTGTAATACCCTTAAACTGGACACTTAATGAGACTCGTGTTAGTTTAGA
>NW_010729082.1:460489-473087 GCF_000365185.1 Nelumbo nucifera
CACACATACAAATCCCTGGACACCCCGGACATCTAAGTAAGCCCCGACACCCCAGGCACACACAAAGCCCCGAACACCCCAGGCACACATACAAAGACCTGGACACCCCGGGCATCTAAGTAAGCCACAGCACCCCAGACACAGACAAAGTCCTGGCAACCCCAAGCACAAAAGGCCCTATCAACCCCAGGCACAGAAGGCCCCGACAAACCCAGGCGCAGACAAAGCCCTCGTAACCCCAAACAAAGACGAAAATTCCGATGATCGCAATGGGGGGCTTCACTCTGACTAATCGCAATAAACTAATGGAAATAATCCCCATTTTTTTGTTTCTACATCCACAACAAAGCTTCACTAGTAGACAACAATCTACTCCACTAAAAATAATGAAAGGCCAACCCAGGCTACTCGCCTAAATCATAATCGAGTCCAGTTCGTGATAAGACAGGAACGAGACAAAAGATTGGCATGACCCCCAAATATGGAAGGGACTCGTTCGCACAGACATCGGGGAGGAAGTCTCGTCAACAGATCACATAAACCTCTCCTACCGAAATTCCCAAACACATATACTCGTTTTTCTAGCAAAAAGGAAACCAAAATTTACCACACAGCATCCAGATTAATATGCCATTCGCACTAATGACAGCGACTGGCTGATCAACGGTTTGCGATGGAGCAACATTCAACATTCAACATTGGAAATTTGCTAGCCTACTATGTCTCTATCGCATAATAAGCATAAACGGTAGAGTCATGTACGTGTATTGTGTTATCGCATATCCAAACTACGGATATCCTACAAATCGGTAACATAAACGGTAGAGTCATGTACCATAATCATAAAAACAAGTCGCACACAACAAAAATGGGGATCGAAAAAATTGAGAACTGATTATGTTCTTACAGTTCATGTTCACAGCAAAATCAATCAAATCGTGTAACATATAACAAAGTATTATACAATATTTGGGGCATCCCCAGCACTAACAAGTGCAGATACAACACAAGGTGATCACTTGGTCCACTCCTTCCGGATTGCGACTATTGTCTCTATCGCATGACTAGTTTCTTCAAGTTGCTTCAAGCTCTCCAATTCTGCCTTGTAGTCATCCAGTATCCACTCCTGCCGCACACACTCTTCCTTCACGTCCTTAAGCTTGCTTGTCACCTTGGCAACACCTGCCTCGACAACCTGTCGACGTTCACGAACATCCTCCATGGAACAGAACAAGTCATTCCGCGGTATGTCCCGGCTCGCCTTCCAAAAGGTGTCCGCTAATATCCCAACTCGTCGCTCGACCTGATTCATGAAGAAACCCATTGAGGAAAATGCCTGACATGCCTCCAACCAGCAGGCAAAATCGGACCATGATAGCTCCTCCGGTGGATGACGCGCCACGCGACTCATCAAAGTAGCAATAGTATTAAGGGTAGGACCCACAACGGCCGGATGCAGAAACCACTCCGCACGGATCGCGGTTGATGCAAACTGAGCAACCGCACTGGAGACGTCATACTGCACTTCTTTACCTTGAATGCGCACAGGATCAACCAGTGGGGAATGCAATGGTGGGAGACGGTACTTGTCGCAGTACCCCAATAATTCCTGCCGTATCTGGGTTAGTTCCTCCTTGTAGGTCAACTCCTCTGGAGGGAAGACAAATTCTGGCACAAATTCTGCGTCCTCGTCCCCTAAATGACGTTCTAGGTCCCCCGAGACTTCAGGGGCCACAATCTCATCGCGAGCAGGATGTGACGGGGCATCTCCGGAAGAATTGCCAGCCACATTAGAGGACCGGGACTCTACAGTGACTCCCCCTCCAGCATACCCAAATGTGTCCGCATCAACGGCAGGTTCCTCACACTATGTCGCTACCTCCGGCTCCGTCCCCAGTTGACGGGCTTGGCGCACCTCCTGGACATCAGAGCGCATCGCGTTGTCGCCACCTCCGGTGTCCCCAACCACCACGGGTTCAGCCATGGGGGGCTGCACTGCCTTCAAATCCTCGACCAGACGCCTGAAGAAGGGCGTCTCTGGCGCCCCGACCGGAAACTCAGAGAAGAAGGCATGCGATAAAGCCATACCTAAACAGTCAGAACATCAAGAGCAATCATGAGCCAAACAAACAAATATTATAAAAATATAATATATAATATATAGAAAATATGTGACATATATTAAAAATATATATAAAATATACATATAAATATATATACCAATCGATTTGGTTAACCACCGGTTTTTTTGCAGGTTAAACGAAAATCAAATCGATCTTTTGGTTTTTCAAAAATACCAAACCGAAACCACATTTTTTGGTTCGGTTTTCTCAGTTTGATTTGACTTTTCGATTTTTCGGTTTTTCATAGACACCCTCAATAATGCTGCCACGTGCCATGTAATGTCATTTAATTACCTTTAAATACTGCGTGGCATCCATATATGCTACCATGTGAATAACACATGACATCCAATTCATATTTAAGTGCTACCATGTGGCGTCTACATATTATTGACTTACATTCAAATCACATGGTATACACACATAAAAAATATTTTATTATATCCAAATGCCATCATTATTTGCTTTTATTTTGAGAAAATATGATTTTAAAAATTTTCCATCCAAATGGTTTTTGAAGTAAAAGTACGAAATCAAAAGTATAATTTGCATTTTCATGCTCTTGAAAGTATAAAGTATGAAATGCAAACAAATAGAACCTTAGTTAAAACTCAAAGTAGAATTTGTGTGGGTATAAATAAGTGTGGTGTGTGCTAAGTGAAAAAGACAAAAAAAAAAGTGAAAGAAAGAAAATACCCTTATTAAAAATTTCGAATCACACCTATATATGTATACTAATAAAATTACCACACTTTTGTTTGTTATTTGTTGTTCTTTTATTACTTTATTTGTGAGCAAACATTTGATTACTGTATGGAGACCATCGACTATTTGTTTTGTTTCAGCAAGTTTAGTTATACCGATTATTTGTAAACAAACAATTGATTACAAGAATTGTTAATACTAATAGATGAATTCTAACTAATCTCTTTCGTAACCATTGAGGAGTAGGGGTGCAAGTTGGGCGGGTTGGGTCAGGTTTATGGTCAAGCCAGGCTCGATTCTAAAATTCGGGCTTAAGTTCCGAGCCTGGCCCGTCCTATAATTTGATGTACTCGGGTAGGACTTGGGCTTGGGTTGATTAATGAACCCGCTCTAAAATTATGCATACATATATATACATATATATATATATATATATGTACACATATATCTATGTATAAATGTATATAATTGGGCTGGACTTGGACCGGATTCGGGCTACCTAAGGGCTAGACCTGAGCCCGGCCCAAAAAATAAAAAAGCCGACTTCCTGAGCCCGAGCCCAGCCCAAAGACCGAAAATCCAAGCCCAACCCGTGTAAAATTCCGGGTTGGGCCAATTTGGGCTCGGGCTGGGCCCGCCCAAGTTGCACCCCTATTGAGGAGGGCTATTTTCATTTTTTTTTTTACTTTTTCAATAAAAAATAGTTCAAAAATCAAAATAATATTAAAGCATTTCCTAGGTTTTAATAGGTGGCGGAAATGCAAAAATATATATAGTGGCATGTTTTGAAAATGCGAAATTATAAGTTAAAGAAGCCTATCCTAATTTGAAGGGGGAAGAACAAAAAAGTTAATGGGAGACGTCCAATTTAAAAGATAGACAAGTCGGACACAGAGAAAGTCATATTTTTATAAAGTTTAGAGTTTGGAGAATCTACTTACATTGTTTAGGGTTTAGACAGGGGTTGCTCGTGAGAGTTGGTTTTAGATCCATTTCTCTCCTCTTGATTTGGTTTTACTGTTGTGTTAGACCATAGGGACGAACACTGGCTAAACCCTAAACACTTGATTTGGTATGTGCAGTCAAATTGGTCCATTTGGTTTACAATTGGAATCAAAATTTTTCAAAATCGGAATCTGAACGGTCTATTCCCAAGTCTGTTTGGTTCAGATAGGTATTGAAATGGGAATTGGAATCCACAGGAATGAGATTTGATTCTTAAGGGAGGGAGGGAAGGGGGGATGGTCATTCCTTCAAATGGAGAAATGTCATTCCACTAGGAATGGGAATAGGGTTCCAATTCTGCCCAACCAAACAGTTGGAACTGAAATAGCCAATTCTGATTCAAATTTCATACCCCTATTCTTGCCAACCAAACAGGCCCTTGGTGTTGCTAAACTAAAAAAAGAAGATGAGTTTTCCATTTTGGCCACTTGGTAACAGAAAGTCCTCTGGTAGCAGCCTTGGTTTGATTAGTTTCCTCTAGTGTTCAAATTTTGAATTTTCTTAGTCATGTTTTAAAATTTTTTAAAAAAAAGGGCAATAGACATTTGTCTTCATTCAAACTAAAATTTGTCTAGTAAAAATTATAGGTAATTTAAACCCAAGTCTTTACATCAAAAGATAATAATTCCACCTCTACACCATGCTTCATCTAGCTGTTATAAATGCACAGGCTCTAAAGTTTAACCTTTAGACATTTTTTTAGAGCAAGTGTATGAAAAAATTAAGAAAATAATTGATTATTAAATTTATACATTTATAAATGTAACAAGAATGATATTAATTTCCTAAAAATCTTTTTTTAATCGGTTTCCTACTTAGTAAAAACTATCGAAGTATGTATTTCTTATGGATATCTTATTTCTAGTCATCTAAAACTCATATTTGATATTATTTACATATTTTTGTCTGATTTATTTGAGTTTTTTCTAGTGTGTTCATGTTATCATAATTTTCCACCTTATACATGCTCATTCAAAGTGAAACCCGATGCATCTCTTAAAATTAAGTTTACGATATTCTGCTTTTTCGATACTTTGAACCTTGATTTAGCCCACACAATCTAAGAATGATACTATTTTACTTCTAGTTTAGGCTTGACTCTTATTCTCTGAGACAGTTTCTTCTTCATTTTGTTTCCATTCATAACATGTAGCATAAAGCAAGTGTCAGTGGTGGCATTAGCTCAAGATCGGATTCAGTCCTCACAAAATTTGTCTTCACACTGTCCTCACAACACTTACAGCCGTGCATTTGGAACATCTCCCTACTTGAGAGCACTCATGGGGAGATGCTGCCAATGTAGGGTTGCAAGTGTTGTGAGGACAAATTCTTTGAGGGCTGAATCCGGACTCCCTTAAGCTATGTTTGGTTTGAAGGAAAAGGTAGAAATACCCATGCAAGATCTGTAAAGGTTTTTCTATCTTTCCTTTTATTTCCCTACTTTTTCCTTCAAACCAAACACAGCCTTAGATCAAACAACAACAATCATGATGCCGTTGGAACTCTCTAACTTGAAGGCACGAGATGGTTTACATCTCAAAGTCCTGCAAAATAAAACAATGATATGTAAATTCATGCTGATCCTTTTAATCACCATGTGTTTGATGGGAAGTGTTTGTGAATCCAATTGTTAAGATGTCCATGGCTACATTAAACCCTTGCAAATGGATTTGGATTGAGATGGGGTTAGTATAAGATTAGAATTAGATCATTGTTGAGATTACATTTATCTTTACTGAATGTTCTATTTATATCTCTTGTAATCACTCTTCAATTGAATGAAAAAAAAAGAAAATCTAAGTTTCTCAACAATCAAAAGAGTTTTCCAGAAATGATACAGACATTTAGGTTATATTTGGTTTGAAGGAAAAAATAGGGAAAGGAAAGGAAAGATAGGAAAACCTTTACAAGTCTTGTATAAATTTCCTTACCTTTCCCTACCTTTTCCCTCAAACCATAGCCTTAGGGTTTTGGTGAAGTAATCTTTGTACCTACCAAAGTGGAGGATTCAAGCCCTAGTTCCTCCTTCTAATGGGTGGTTTACATGTCATTTTTCCTTTTTTTTTTTTCTCATATGGTAGTTTAGATGTCCGCCTTGAAGCCTGACTGGCATGCTCAGGATTCTTTAAGAGTTGCATGGCTACATTTGTTTACAAAGTTCCTGACAATCTACTGTTGGAGTTGGGTAACTAATAAATTGGGGGCCCAATGGGTGTAATAGGCTTACACTTCACTCCAATGGGCCAGTTTAATTCTCAATTAGACAGCTTCTGGGGCCAGGATTGGGCTTGGGATTTTGAAGTTATAACTTTCACCAATCTGGTCCATATATCATACCCTGGCCCATGTACCGAGTCTTAGCCTTTTAGTCCTTGATGAGATGGATCTGGGTTAGGCCTCACTGAATTTCATATATTGTCCAATCAATGAAGGGAAATTCTTATCTCTGAGTCCCTTCTTAGCATGGAATTAAACTCTATGATCATAAAACTGAAGTTAAATTACTCTTTGAAGAAGCTGGGAATCTTAAGACAGACCTGGGGTTGACTCCCACCTGCCCATTAACATAAGATCAAACCCCATCAATGAAGGGAAAGTTGAATTATTAGTTCAAGAGGTCATCCTAAGGGGATCAAATTTTGTTTATTAGTCTTTAAACCATGTCTATAAGCAACATCCCTCAGATTTGTATTTTGTTGCACTTGTGTAAATACAAATAGGTTGCAAATACAAATAGGTTTGAGTGTAAAATTCTAGTCTACTTTTGTTTCAGATTTGACCTTGTCTTGTTGATTTATCAAAAATAAAATAGTGTGGTCCCATTTTATAGGCAAGAAAATGGAGATTGAGGAGTTTTATTTGTTTGAGAGTGATTTGTTAAGATGATGCAGTCCCCAATTGCCACTTCTTATGAGAAAAAATTGAGATAGGAGGAAGATGGTGCAAATTTTGCATCAGTTTTTTAGATGGAAAATTTACATTGCTAGTGAGTGCAAATTAGACAAAGGTGGTGTTTGGCATCAATGTCGTTGCTTCAGAAAATGGTGATACATTAGTGCCATATTGGAAAAATCGGTGCTCCAGAAAATGGTAACATGTTTGGAACTATTTTTCTATAAAAAATGGTGCTTAAAACCACGCTTTGAAAATCGAAAAGGCCTGGACTGGAGAAATGCTGAATTTGACGTTTTCTCAATTTGAAGCTCATTACTGCCAATGAGGACATGATGTGGCAGTGATGTGAACTTCCTATAATGGGTACCAGTGCTGAAAACATATATGGAGCATTGGTACCAAACAGAAGGTGTTGCCATTGCCGCAGAAAACGTCCTACCTAGCAGCAATGTTTCCAAACAAAAAAAAAGACACTTGCTTCAGAAAACGGGGCTTCCAACCCAGAAAACGGTGCTGTATATGCAGCATCGATGCCAAATATATGCAAAGTATTAAGAGAAATCTTCATTTTACCCCACCTCACAAATTTTTATACGTTTCCTAATTTTATTTTTCGAAACCCCCACCTATGATATAATATCGCCCTCTTGAATTGTGTTAACTTCCCCCACATGTCACTATTCCCAACTACAAATAAACATTTGTGAGGGGGAGGAATTTGAAAATTTTCCATAATAGAATCAGGTAAGAATGCAAATCATAGTTACAAATAGACAAATGCAAATCTGAAGGGGGTGCAAATGTAGTCTTGGTCCCTCTGGGGTAGTGCTTATTTTTAAGCATTTATTGGAAGAAAAAACACTTAATTTAAGCTAGGACCACATCAATAAGCACTTATATGCATTTCTAGAATAAGCCCAAATAAGTGATTTTTCTCATTTTCAAGAAATAAGCCCATTTTGAATAAGCCCAAAATTTTGGCTTTCTTTCAAGTTTTAAGTGCTTTTTGCATTTCTGGCCTGTCTTGACTTGTCACGTACTTTTCATACTTTCCCATTTGAAAGCACATTTTCACCAAACACTCATGTGCTTATTAGGATAAACACTTATTCAATTAGCACTCCCAAACAAGAGCTTAACCTTTGATAACCCAGCTGCAAGACAAAGTAATGTTAACTACCAATGCTGCAACCAAATAAACTCTTCCTTAATACTAAAGACAAAGAAAAAAGCTATTAACAATGGTTAATTGGCCATTTAGGAGGGCAAAGCGCAGTGGTTTCTGGCTTTCTGAGGTAGGTTTCACACGAACAGCCTATAAGCTTTGCATAATGAAAAATGCAGAGCCCATATCATCTCCCGTCAGTTATATTAAGTGCTGCCACTTATGCTTCTTTGAATAGTTTATCCGGAGCAATTCAAAGCAGCTAACCAACTTAACTGATTTTTCAGCTCAGCCTTCCCAAATTAGCCCTAAATTTTGTTACAGAATGAATATTGACCATTGGGAGACCTCTGAAACCACTAATGTCAGGCACTGAGCAATTGGGTTTTGGTGTTGTGACCATAAATACATTGAAATGGCACTCCAAACTGTAACCTCATTATCATGGAGTTCCCTCCTCAGTTTAACAACTAAGGTCCTGTTTGGTTTGCAAGAATGGGGTCATTGTCTCCCCATTTGAGAATCCCATTTCCATTCCTGGTGAAGTGACACTCCCCCATTTAAGGGAATGGCTATTCTCTCCTCTTCCTTGGAAATGAAGTCCCATTACAGCTGATTCTAATTATGGTTTTGATTCATGTCTGAGCCAAATAGACTATGGGAATAGACCATTCTAATTCCGATTATGAAGAATTTCAATTCCGAATCTGACTATGAATCAAACACCCTAAATCAAATTAATAAAATAAAAAATAAATATACTTCAAACAATAGTGTTACAAACTATGACTCCCATGTCATGTCCCAATATGACCATGGGACCTACATTCTTGTGATAGTTCATGTTTGTTTTCATTTTGATTTTATTTATTCACAATTTTCACTCTTTATAATATGAAAAAAAATCACAAATAAGAGGAAAAGATGTGAGGTAGATAAGAGGTACCATCCCTGTGCAAAGAAAGTTGTCTTATGCATGCCAAGCTTCACCACTTGAGGCTTCTAGTTGTTGAGACATGTTTTGTTTTGATGTGTCAGCTTCTCTCTATAAAACAAGACTTTTTTACTTATGAATCTACAAACGGACAAAGAAGATAAGGAATCAAAGATTTTGCTAGCGAATTATGTTTAGGAATCTAGTTGTTCCCCATGTGAATTGAAGGTCATAGAGTTTTCTTTATCATGTAAACAAGAAGACCATGCTAATGCATCCTTATTTTTTTTTCTGTAGCCATAACTGGAAAACTCCACCTGGTTTCTCTTAGTTCTCTATGCTCGGATTTGTCATTTCTGTTCTATTTCTTTTTTTTTTTTTTAGGGATGTCAACAGCAAGGATCAAAATTTCGTTACATCGGTCATACATATCGTATCGGAACCTTCCCAATATGCCCCTACAGAAAGTGTTTCATGTTGGCGTGTGATTCAGAGGGTAGACTGGCCTTAAACCGGTCCCTCTGAACTAGTTTCAAAAAAAATAAAAAAATAAAAAAACATAAAAAACAATACCAATATAGGCTGATATGCCTGTATCGATAATTTGAACCTTGGTCAACAGGTCGGATTTAACATGAGTTTGGCTCAACCTGTGCCCAATCTAACATGTCATGCATGTACATCTATATTCAACTAAGGCTAAATTTGGGAATGCTTATTTGAAAAATAAGTGCTTACCAGCATTTGATGAAAAAACATTCATTTTAAATAGAGTAATATAGGTATTTTCAAAATAACATGGTGGGCCAAGATAGGCCACAAAGGAAATAAATACTTAAAAATAAGTAAAAAATTTGAGCTTTTCAAATAAGTAATTATTCTAAGAATAAGCACTTAATTTTAAATATAGATGGTATAGGTATTTTAAAAATAAATAAGCAATTATAGAATAACTACTTAAAAATAAGCAAAAGTTTGAGCTTTTCAAATAAGTGCTTATTCTTGAAGTTATTTCCCAAACACAAATAAATACTTATAAGTATGGTTTCACCCCAAAATAAGCATTCCCAACTTAGCCTAAGGCTGTTTATACAATTTTTACAATGCTGCAGTATCAAAAGGTTAGACTCGTTACAAGTCCATATCAATCTGAAATCTGATTAAGATTGACTCAATCGTGACTCGGTGATGAGGTTGGGTAAATGCAGGCTTTCCACTTAACCCGACTCAGTGAGCCACTGGCATCCCTATTTTTTACTAACCACGAGACAATACTTCTTAGAAAAATAATTCTGCTTCTACACAGTTTGCAGACGTGGGAGCTGACTTTAGACCCCAAAATGGGGTTCATTTGTTTATCTTATGTGGACAACTATAGTCCACTCAGTTATGTAGTAAAAATAAAATCATTTTTTTTTAAATGAACATATTAAAAACTACTTTTTGAGCGTGAGAAATGACATCACAGACATGACTGATCAATAGGGTTTGATAGTCAAATTTTATATTAGTGGAAGTAGAAAATAAAAGATGAAAGAGAGGAAAAGAAATAAGAAGAAAAATTCGAAAAAATACACTATATTCTACTGTAGACCTACAATAATTCAAAACATCAAATACCTCCACCCTAAACATCAATACGGTGGGCATTACTCCAACTGTATGATGGGACTAAGAATTCTAACGATGAGTTAAATAGTCGTTCTCTCAAAAAAATTAGTTTTATAGGGCTGAAAGAGCTGCCAATGGATCCAGTATATCAGTTCTGATTGGTTTGTGTGTAATAATTGGGTTGGGGCTGATTATTATTGCTCTAAATCAATTAAGACCAAATTTTTCATATGGTTTTCTTGTAATCTTTGGCTACATTTTATGTCTGAAAGAATAAATTTTGTAAACAGTTTACAAGATAGGGTTCAACTATGATACCGGAAGGACATGATATCTAAAAAGTTTGTGACCAATTAGCCAGTATCATAAACCTATTAATCAATCAGATGGTATTTATTAAAATTTACCGGTGGGTTTTGATTGATCAAAGCATTTCCGGTATCGTGTCTTTCTAGAATCATAGATTTTCCCTATAAGATAGTTTTGGTTAAAAACACTTATTTTATCAACAAATAAACTGTTTACTATTCATTGTCATTTTTATTAAAGTTATATTATTAAAAATGAACTTCCAAGTTGTTATAAATGTCAAGTCTAATATGGCCAGATTCAATTATCCTGATTAATAATTGATTTGGTTCTTGGTCTATTTTATAGAACCAACTAATAATTGGTTCGGGACTGTTCCACTCTATCCCAAACCAGACCCGGTTCATGGTCTCATGGAATGTACCCTTCTTCCTACTAGGGGTGTCAATTGAATGAGATTTGGTCCAATCTGATCTAATCCAATATGAATACATTACAAATAAACCAGGTCCAATCAAATCCAATATATACTTTAGACTATTAAATATGAACAGGTCCAATTAATTCAATGCGTTGTTCGTCCGTTCAATCCATCCAAATTAATTTTGATTTGAACGGGTCCAATCCAAAAACTGGTCCATTGACACCCCTACTTCCTACCACCCCATCCCTTTTGGCTCTTTTGGTTCTCCTTTCTTTATTTCTACGTCACAAGTGATAGAATAAGCCACTCAGTTAGTCTATTATATTATACCTAAAAAAAAAACCTTAGTACCTGGGGGAATTCTTTTCTTAGGCTAAACTTTTTCTTTTTACTTAAAACCTTATAAATTATCTTATTTCCTTTCTACCCTCAGTCTCTCCTTTCTTCCGACAGATTGTACATTTGTGCCACGTGATATGTATATAATAGAGGTGACCCATGCGTGGACTGGTACCAAAGTGGGACCCAGATTCCCAAAGGTGATTAGATTCAAAGGAAAGGTGAGTTTAAATAACCCTATATCTAATTATGTATGTTTCTTTATACTTCAAAAATTCAAAGATACAAACTTTTCAGGAATAGGAATATGAGGGAAATTTTCAGATGTTGACAACTACATTATACTAAGGGGAAACGCATCTTTTCATATGATTTTTTGGGCTTCAATAAGGTTGGAAGACCAATTTTTGGTCTTTTCTGTTTGGTACAGAAAGTAGAGAAGACCAAAAGACACATGACCCAAAAAGACCAATCGCTGAATTCCAAGAAGCTTTAAATGAAGCTTTTAGGGGGTGCAGTAAACCGTCTTTTAATGAATTTTTAAAAGCTTAGTAGACTGAGGTGCTTTCCAAACAATTTGATTTTAAAAGCAATACTCCAATATTCAATACATCCTTCCAAACATTTTAAGTACCAAATGGCACTTGAATTTATTGTGGATGAGCTGAAATAACCCCATGTTCAATGTAATTTGTTTTGGTAGCTTCTCTAAAGCCGCTCAGTCAATGCACTTCCATCAATGTAAAAGCCTCTTTTAAGTAGGGGTGTAATTTGAGCAGGCCAGTCCGAGCTTGAACTGGTCCAATCCAGAGTTTTATATGGGTTGGGCTTGGATTTTCGATCCTTGGGTTGAGTTCGGGCCCAAGAAGTCAGGTTTTTCTATTTTTGGATCGGATTTGGGCCTAGCCCTAAGGTAGCCCGAACTCGGCCCAATTATAAACATTTATACATATATATGTGCATATATGTAAATACTGTATATATATATATATATATATACATATTTGTATATATAACATTTGTATAGATATTTTGCATACATATTTGCATACATACATAAATATATATATATATATATATATATATAT
>NW_010729082.1:473153-527820 GCF_000365185.1 Nelumbo nucifera
ATATATATATATATATATATATATATACATAAATACATTTATATATGTATAATTTTAAAGTGGGTTCATTGACCAACCCAAACCCGGCCCGGGCCCGAGTGCATTAAACTACAAGGGTGGGTTGGGAAAATCGGGCTTGACCTCAGGCTCGGGCCTTAAGCCCAAATTTTAGGGTCGGATCTGGGTTGACTATAAACCCGGCCCAACCCGCCCGACTTACACCCCTACTCTAAAGCCGTTCTAACCACTGGTTTTCAGGCCAATTTTTAAAACATTATTTTAATCTATTCTTCAAATCACATGGACAGACTGTTTAATGGGCAGTATAGCCCAAGACCCCTAAAGCTGTGTTAGGTTTGGAAGGAAAGGTAGGGAAAAGAAGGGAAGATAGGAAAACCTGTACAAGGTTTGTATGGATTCCCTATCCTTTCCTTCGTTTCCCTATTTTTTTTGTTTCAAACCAAACAGCCTAAGATTTTCTTTTCTTTTCTTTTCTTTATATTTTTTCATGTAGAAAGACCCCTAAAATTTGATTGTGAGTATTTTTTCATAGCTGCAGATCTTTCCACTATTAGATTATTATAAATGTAATGATATAGTTTAATAATTCTCAAATATTTGAAAAAAGGTCAAATAATGAAGCAAATAATTATAGAAAAAAGGAAGGGACCACTGGGTCACAAACATCAATTGTGAGTTTGTGACATGAAGACATGCTTTTTGTATCCTCTATGGAAGACCCATAAAGCAATTATGCAAATTAACAACTCATCTAATTAATAAATACTGATCATCTTTTATTATTGGGGTTAGAGAGAGAGAGAGAATCCTGTTTGGACCCTACCTTGCATTTTGCCTAAAATCTAAGGTTAAATTGAATTATTGTACCCACATTTGCATCTACTCTTCAAATGCTTTGTTTTGTATTGAAAATGAGTAGACCGGGTGTACAGTTGGAATTATTCCAAAAACCATTGATTGCAACACTTTTTGAATGGTAGTTTAATGTCATTCCCATTTATTGAAATCCTGCAACAAGACAAATTTTTATTTTTATTTTCTCATTGAAATTGTTTATTGGGCCCTTCTCCTTTTTATGGTCAAGAAGAATGTGTTAAAATTATAATCACAATGATACCTTTCTGTCTTCTTATTTTTTAACCTTTTTATGCTCAATTGATTATTCCTATTTTTCAAATGTTTTAAGGGGAAATTCTCAAGGTGAACTGCTTTTCTTATTGTGAATACCAAAAATAAATCAAAATCATTTGGTTATGCAAACAAAGAAAAAACAGACTGAAAAAAAAGCATATTCTTCAATTTTTAGCTTAAAGAACATATTTACATATATTGGCTTAGATATCATATTTCATAAACCAAATAATATTTGTATTCCAGAATTTTTTTTCAAAAACTATTATTTTGTTAGGCTGCGTTTGGAAACAATACAAATAGAGTGTAAATCCCGGTTCAGGGTAAATTTACACTCTGGTTCACTTTTGCCTGTGTTTGGCAAAATTTTTGCATTAACAAATGACAGGCCAATGCATATTTACATTGATAATAAGACGTAAAAGTACATCAATAAAAAAGAAGTAAATTTGCATTCAAGTGGGCTTTCGATAAAAAAAAAAAGCATATGTTTTATTGGAATTCATGTTTGCATCCATTACAGCTAAAAGTCTATTTGGTAAGAAGGTAAATTTGTCATTGCAAAACTAACCTAACTTTGCAATTTATGTGGACCGTTTTACACTATATATTGTATTCACACTTATTTGCATCGTTTCCAATGCAACCTTATTTCCAAAAACATGAACTATTTTTTTGAAACAAAGCCAATTTGCTTTTACTTTTAAAAACAAAAACACAATTTCGAATCGCAGTTTAATTTTTTTACACTCTACATATATGTCAAGGTTCAAAATATCATTGCGTATTGACCGATACGCCCATACAAGGAATGTATCGGGTCAGGCCATGGTTCAGAAGATAGTCAGGACTTAAACCGACCCCTCTAAACCGGTTTTTAAAAAAATAAATAAATAAAACACAAAAAGGAACATTGCCTTATGTTTATATGACAATTCTAAAAAGGGGAATCTTGATTTATCTCCACCTAACAAATGTTTATTATGTTGTATATTTGGAATCAGTGACAATAGGAGAATTAATGCCAATACAAGGCAAATACCATATCATATCATAAAGGAGGGTTTTAGAAGTTATAACTTAGTGTGATCATACGGATAAATAAAAATTTGTAAGATGGATTTCATTGAAGATTTCCCTAAAAACAAAAGCATTCTGTTCTAGTTGTAGAACACCCCCTTTTTTGTACCCAACTACCTGGGCTGGGCTGGGCTTGAGAGAGATTCCAAATTCTTTACAATTTGGGGCCCTCTGGCTCTGGGTTGTCCATTCTTAGAATCTTTATTTAAAACATTGCCTTTCACTGCTTATTTGGGAGGGATTAACTAACATGGTTTGGTCCATTGCCATTTTGAAGATGGGACCAACTTTCTGTATTTTCACCAACCAAAGACCATGTTTAGGAGTGTTTAAAAATAAATGTTTATTTGGGTTGGGACCACAACATTAAAAACTTATTAGTATTTGAGAAATAAGTCTGAAATAATTGCTTATTTTTTAAACCCAAATTTTTAGTATTTGTTTAAGTACTCATACAATAAACACTTATTCATTTTTTTTCTCTCAAAATTGTCTCTGATAAATTATTTAGAATACCAATTATACCCTTTCAATATTGTTACTTTTAGCAACAATTTTGTTACTTTTATGAAAGTACTTTTACGAAAGCACTTTTATAAAAGCAAAGTACTTTTATGAAAGTACTTTTACAAAAGCACTTTTACATGAAATTACATGAAAGCACTTTTACGAAAGTATTTTTATAAAAGCACTAAAAATACTTTTTATGAAAGTACAAATAAAAAATACCTTTGCGAAACTATTTTTTATAAAACCACATTACTAAAGTACTTTTACAAAATCACTTTTATGGAAGTACTTGTACAAAATCACTTTTATGAAAGCACTTTTATCAAAGTACTTTTATTCATTCACTTTGGATTGGATATTTTAAAATTTTGAAAGAAAATGAAAGACAAAAGAATCACAAGTGCTTATTGGAGAAAAAGACCACCAAATGCCCAATATGGATTGCTTACTTTTTAAAATAAACACTTGAAAAAGTTGGATGCCAAATACAAATAAGCACTCATTTTTAAACACTTATTTTTAACATAAGCACTCCCAAACATGGCCTAAGTGCTTTCTGTGACTTGAATTCCATGAAAGCTGAAACCAATTTTGTGCCAGCCTTCTCAAACAAATAAAAGGTATTGTTTAAGGGATAAAAAGACCTTTTGGTATTTAGGTGACCCATTTCTATCTTTTGCATTCATATTTGCTTCCAGATGCAACCATTTTACCAAATTATTCTGCAATTGTTCTTTCTTATCTTATTCTTTCACTATTTTTATATTGTCATCCTTTCCGTAAGCACGTTTAGGGAATTGCAAGTTTGTTGCATTGGAATCTTTTATTCCTCAAATTTGCATCAGGACAATGATGAAGTAATAGAAAAGGCAATGAGTCAAGTCCCAACAAATATTCCATGTCATGACTGTTGACCTCAACTTTATTGCCCTTATTTCTATGGTTATGAAATGAATTGTTTTTTCTCCTTGTGTGTTTCAAAAATAAAATAAAACCAGTTGGTTCGTAATTCGGATATCCTCCTCACACCCACCTAACAGCATTTGCAGTAGTGCAGCTGATCTTTTAGGTGGGTGTGAGGAGGAAATCCAAATTCTTTAAAAAGAAATTGGATCTTAAAATATGGTAAGAAAATAATATACTCTTGATTATATGTTTTATGTTTTCAAAACTGAAAACTCAAAACATGTTTTTGAATGTCTGATTTAAAAAAAGAAAAAAAATATTTTCGTCTAATTCATGGCATATCTGTATAAATTTGGTTTTTTTTTTTTTTATTTTAAAATCATCATTTTGATGGCTTCGAATCATGAATTATTAAAATACAGTTGAAAACGTTTTTTTTTTGGTTTTTTTATCATGTGGCGATTTTAAAATCAAATGAAAACAAAAATATTAATATTGTAGAACACCCCGTAAATGGTGGTGATAGTTGAAATAGGACTTCATCAACCCTTAAAAAAGAGATTGATGATGATGATGATGGCAATGATGATAATGATAATGATAAAATATCGGTAGTCGTTGTTTATTCACTCAAATGAGAGAAGGGTCATATTATATGGACATGACAAAACTTTCGGGTTTTTACTGTTCAGTCCCCTCCGTAGAAATCTTAGTTCCACCATACAATTAGGGTAGATGCCAATTCGGAATTGATTCTAATTCACGAGTAGATATGAATGTTATAGGTGGAGGTGTTGTAGGTCTGCAGTTAAATTTAGAATTCTGAGGTAGAGTGCAGTCAATTTATTCTTAAAATAATTTATATAAAAATTAAAATATATGCTATGCATCAGCATTAATTGACATATAACCCTTTTCTTTTGCGTAAAGTTGAAACTTGAAAACATATGGTAGCATTTCTCAATCAATGTAATATGCCCCCTCACCCGAATTTCCATTGGAGTTGAAAATGACACGAATTTCCATTCGATTTGAAAATGGACAAGCATATAAGTCCATTCATACTTTGTGCTGAAATTTAATTAATTATAATGAAAGTGATAAGAATTGAACACTAAAACATTTGTTCAAATAAGCTTTTATATCATTTGAATAAATTGTTCAACCTAAAAACTTAGATGGTGTTTGGAAGCGTAGACATTTTTTGGGACTGATATGTTTGGGAGTGTTTCTGCCATGTAGGCAGTGAACAATACTATGTTGTTTGGTAAGGTGATTTTTATTACCGTTTTTCATGTATGTGTTGACAGGTAAGTGCCACATAAGATATACATAATCGCCAATCAGTCAACCGTTGAGGGAAATGATTCACCAATGCATGAAACGCCAAATTTGATGTTTCATGAATCTTGTGGGGTCCCGATTTACGAGGCATGCCCATTTTTTAGCATTTTTTCAAAAAACGCCTGAACCAAACAATCATATATGTGGGCGTTTTGTTGAAATGCTTATGTGGATCCGACGTGGCACCATTTTTTAGAAAAACGACCACACTTCCAAACATCCCCTTAGGCTTCGTTTGGTGCGTCTCTCTGCACGGTCTTTCGACTGTTTACAAGTCTGGCAAACCACACTACGATCTTTTTCCATTTGGTTCGTAAGAGATCTAGTTGCCAAAAGTCGATGCATTGAAAAGACATGAGAATTTCGGGAAGCTCCAAATGGAGTTTTTCGCGTCTTTCTAACTTTGTTCTCACACGGAAAGAAGTACAATAGCCAAAACTAGATTCAGGCTACTCAGATCTTTATGCAAAAACTCAATGCATCTTTTGAGTATCAAAACTACCAAAAGATCTTCCCAAAAAGACTTGTGAAAAGGCCCCTTGATATGTTTATGTTAAGTAAAAATTTCTGAATTCTAAGTACCAAAAAAAGTGAAATTCCTAAATAGGTTTTATAGGGCAGGATGGTAAGAGAGGGATCGCAATGCCCCCAAGTTGAATTATTTACCCGGCTGGTTAGTTCCTTCCACTTTGGTTCGACCAACCAGCCGGTTTAATATAACCATAAGCAGCAACAATTTATTATTTATTTATTTTAGATATTTTTAGTGGTGTGATTTCAAACAGCTGACGTCCATGCCGCATGGGAGGATCGTACGAGAGGTGCGGGAAGGACGAGTCATCCATGTATATTAACACAACCCGTGATTCACGTTATGGTCTGAGTCGGCTGGGAAAACGACAACGCCGATCATGGGTCACCGTGCCGACTGCTTTTTCCGGCGAGTGTGTCAGACAGACTAGACTTTTTAGGGTTTAGACGAAGAGAGTAGGGAATGATCCTCGAAACTTGAGGATGGGCCCACCAAAATTGCTATTTCGCCGTTCCCTTTCCTCTGGCTATCCCCACTCATCGGAAACAAGTGGGTCCCACAGAAAGCAATACCAAGAAAAAAAAAAGTGCTTTTTTCAGGAGAAAAAAAATAAAAAAAGACGATCTTTGTAGCTGTATTTTTGTCCTCGAGGGTGAGAAACAAACAACTCCGTGAAAGGGAATAAAAGCTGATCTGGTGGTAATTAGTAAAACAAATAAAAGTAAAGATTTTCTTCATTTCGTTTTTTTACTTTTTACTTTTTAACTTTTTCTTATCTATTTTTGCTACCACCGACACTCTTTTGCCTTGCTATTATTCTCTTCTCTGGGTCCAGTTTTCCACAGCTCGATTGAGAGTACAACTGTACAAGATAGACTTTTGGATGAGTTTACTCAAATGCCCTAAATCAGTAATTGTTGCTTTTATGAGTTATGACCAGTCTGTAAAAGAAGACACAGAGACTTAACTGTTTGCAAGAAGCTTTCCAAAAGCTTTTTGTAGGAGCTGTTCATTATTTCCTTCGTGGGGTTTGTTCTCTCAAAGTAGCTATTAGGGCTTGTCTTGTCTTAGATATGTGAGCTAACCTCCTACCACTACAGCATCTTAGCTAGGTTGGTAGTTAATTTATAGTGCAGTTGGTGAGTTAGATTCATGGTTTTAAAAAACGATTCGGAAATAGAATCGTTTTCGTCACTAATTTTTGGGTTCATGGTTCAATTGTTCGGTTTAAATGGATGGATCGTTTTGATAAAAAAATAAAAACAAAAAATAATTAAAACCGTTGAATGGGTCAATGAGTCAACAGTTCGATCGCATAAGTCAATGAGTTGTTAATTGATTCAACAGTTTTTGGTTTAGTCAGAAACCAGGTTTGAGATAAAACAGAACTGATTGCCTAAACGGTTTCTAGGCCAAACAATCTGACTGTTCGGGTCAATAACAATGGCTAGATGAATTATTTATGGGATGGTGCACTATCGAATCCTGTTACTATCATTTCTATAAGAAAAAAGCTGATTAATACAAAAAAAGAAAAGAAAAAATTCAACCCAACCTAAAAATTTCGGACTTGGGTTAGGCTTGAAACCCCGGGCCACGCCATGCCTTGCCCCAAGCCATTGTCCTTAAATAAATAGGTGTAAAGCCTGGCCGTGATCACCTCTGTTCCATTCCATACCAAGGTTTTAAAAACCAAACCAAACTGGTTAAACCGTGACCCAAACACCTGGGCAGTTCGATCACACCTGATTTTATAAGTGATAAAAAAAACCGTCTCATTGACTGGTCCAACTAGAGAACGGATGAATCAGTCCCGATTTCATAAAACTATCTAATATTTTATCGTTTTAAATGAACCATTGCAATCATTGTAGTGTTGGCTACTTATTTTAATTCCATTCTATTAATTTTAATTTTGTAAAACTAATTTAGTAGTGCATTATTATAAAATAACAAAATATTAATAAGAGAAACCTAATGAAAACAAAAATCGACAATACCAGTGTAAGCTCATAAACCATGCACTGTTGCCAAAAAAATGTTAAATAATGAGTAAGAGTTCCTAACAAAAGAGGGAGCAATGACAAGAAAATTGGTTATAGTAGTGTAGAGTATAATTAACCGGATCAGACCGGATGGTCTGACCAGAAAAATTGGAAACCGGTTAGGTGATCGGTTCCGTTTTATTCCAAAACCATTATTTTGTCAAAAACCATTGATTTGGTCAATAAACTGCTGGCCTGAACAGTCGAATACCATTCGAACCATTCAACAGTTTGATGGTTTTTATTATTTTTTATTTTTTATTTTTTATTTTTTTGTCAGAACGAACCATCAATTCAGTTCAAACACCGGACCTTTCGACCTGGGAACCAGACTCTCATCGGTTCAGTTTTAAAAACCTTGCTATAATTGGTACATCAGTGACCATTCTAGATAATTTTCTTTTAGGTGAGTCTAGCTCTCATCTCCACATTCCAACTCCAACCCCATTTTAATGTTTCATTTCACATATAATGAGAATATTAAGTGATGAGAAGCATTAATAGCATTGTTTTTTTACTTAAAAATGACTAATATAAAAATATTTTTAACTATTGCAACAGAAATATTTAATCAATATTATTATAATAGTATTGTAGCATTTTTAATATCAAAATACAAAATTAAATGCAAAGTTTTTAAAACCGATCCGGAGAACAAACCGGTCAGGGTCTGGTTTTCGGGTCGAACGGTCGACCCATTCTAACAAAAAAAATGGTCAAAACCGTTCGAACGATTAATCACCCAAGTCAATGATTTGCTGAACAAAATCAACGATTTTGAGAAAAAATCTAGTTTTGGGGAAAAACAGAACCGGTCCGACCATCCGGTCTAGTCTCGTTTTGAAAACCATGATTAAATGTGGCTACTAACACAACAATGGCAATGTGTGGTCTATTTAAAAGTTAAAACTAAAATGAGATCAATTTTGGCCTCAATATAAAATAATGTGCTCTTTCTTAATTAAACAACACCTTGGTTTTTATGTTACGAATCACAAGTTTCATTCAGCCATGGTTTTTAAAATCGACCTAATGATCGAACCGATTAGGGGTCTGGTTACCGGGCCAAACGGTCCGGCCATTCGAACTGAACGTTCAGCCTATTCTGACAAGAAAATATTAAAAAAATCAAAAAAATAAAAAACGGTCAAAACTGTTTGAACCGTTCGAACGATTAACCGCCCGGTCAGCGGTTCACTAACCAAAGTCAACAATTTTGGGGAGAAATTCGATTTTTGGGGAAAACGAAACCGATTACCTGACCAATTCCCGATTTTTCCAGTTTTACCGTCTGGTCCGATCCAGTTTTGAAAACCATGGATTCAGCTACTTTGATTCCCAAAGATAAAAGACAATGGAAAAGTGTAGGAATGGTCCCAAGTAAAATCCATGTGCATTGTGTTTGCACTTTTCACAAAACCTCAGATGTGAAAGTGACTATTAAACAAATTCTATGAGCCATTTTTCAAGTTTGGCACAATGAGAAAAGAAAATGACATAGAAAGGCAAAGTAAAAAAAAAAAATGACTTCTAATTTGGTTTAGACAAGAAATTGAATGTTTTGGATGCACTTACCATCACAAAGACACATTTTTGTATGCAACTTTCATGCTTATTATGATTATTGAGAAAAGAATTCAATTAATAGTAGGGGGGATATGTTTACGTGCATATGTATCCATTGTGTTGAACAAATGTGGTCCACAATCATGGCAGCTTTGTCTTTGGCCTTTTCCCATTTTGGTAAGTTATAGGAGAAAGGTTTTCCTTTTGGTGGGGCAAGTGAACCAAGGGTTTTCTTTTCCCGTACATAATCCATGTTCTATTATAAAGAATTAAATGATCATTAATATTATTGTTAGATGGCATCTTACAAACTTATACTAGTAAGGCTGCAATCGAGTTGAGTCGAGTTGAATTTTGGCATGTCTTGGTTCAATTCAACTAAAATATTAATAGGTTTAAGTTTGACCTCGAGTTCGACTCGAAAGCTTGAAAATAAATATATTTTCATATTTTATATGTATGCTATTTTTTATAATATAGTATATTCTTATATTATATAGAATATAAAAATATATTTCTATATATAGAATATAAAATATATTTTATAATATTCTTTATAATATAGTATATATGATATTTTTATAATATATAATATATTTTTATGTATGTATATGTTAATCGAGCCAAACTTTTTATTGGTCTAACTTAAGCTTGAATAATTAATTGAGCTTACCCCAAGGTTTGAACTCGATTGAGCTTAATCGAATTCGAGCCCGAACTGTTCGATTAGAGCTTGATTCGATTGCAGCACTATATACTACCTCCGTGGAGGATTGTCACTATCAGCAAATGTTATTCATCCTTTTCTATGTGCAACTTTTCTCTACTTTTCATGAAATTTCAACAATGTTATTCATAGATCAGAAAAGCCACAACTTTTTCATCAAACTTACTGCAACTATGTAACCATGTATCAATTTGATGAAACGATGCTTTTGGATTGTAAAAAAGAAAAAAAATCATTAATATCATAATTGTGGTAGAGAAACTTCTAAATAAATCACATTTTATATTACTTTATCTTTGTATCCAAAGTGGTGTTGCCAAAGACTACAGCGAGATCAAAACTGGAACTTCCAAGGTTAAGAGGCCAAGGGTTCCACCTGTTAGTATAAAAAGATGTCAGAGGTCCTAGGAACAAGGATTTTAATGGTTAAGTTAGTCGATGACCCAAGATAGCTGAAGTGCCATGGTGAGGTGAGATCAAGAGAAATTAAGTGTATTGGAATGCATACGAAGGTTATTTAAAGACCAAGGTTCGTACTTATAGTTGAAGGACCTGTTCGTTTTCTCTTAACTATTATATCTTAAGAGGAATCTTTTAACTTTAAGAGAAAAATGATTGTTTCTTCGTATCTCTTATCTCTTAAAGTGTAATCATAGAACTTTTTGTTTTATAATGATACCCCCAAAAATACAAACAAAAACTTTTATATGGGGTCAAAATTGATATTTGATAATTTTCAGAATTCAGAACAACATTCTCTGCATTCAGAGTTTAAAGGAAAGAAAAATTAACCAATATCAATGTACCTCTTAATGTAATAATTCCACTTTCAGATGTAATAATACTTCAAAGCAAACAAACAAGCTCGAAGTTTCCCATAAAATTAGTATGATGAGCTCTTGATAATGGCTTCGCACATCAAGCACCAAGACCGGGAATTAGAAGCCTTTACTTTGTGTTGCTGCTTTTCTTAGAGCCAACTCTCTTGATCTCTCATGTAACTTAGACTCTTGATTAATGGAATTGGCTTTTTTTTTTTGTGGGTTACATCCTCCCCCATTATTATTTTTTTATCTCCCTTTTCGGAATGGACCTAATGGTTAATAAAATTTTAAGATAGTCGTCCTACTTGATAAAAGATACATAATTTACATTTTAAGGGAGGACAAAAAATATTAAAAAAGTAACTTCAAAATTATAGGGTATATTTGCTCTAAGTTGTTTTCTAAAAAAATATATATATAGAAAGAAAGGATTCAACTATGATACCAGAAATATATGATATCAAAAAAAAAATTTTTACAACTAATCAACCGGTATCTTTGGATAATCAATCAGATGGGTCTTAATCAAAATTCATGGGGGCTTTGATTGGTCAAATCCTTTCTGGCATCCTTTCTTTTCGGCATCAAAGATTTTCCCATAAAAAAAATAAAATTCTTAAATCACTTTTAAGTATAATTGTAAGATTATGTTCAACTTGGTGTAGTTTTATTATTACATTCAACAATCGAAAAGTGTTGAAAATTTGTCTTATTTGCCTAAGATTATACATAGCCTAATGGGGAAAGTTGGGCTATATGTATACAAGCTACCATTTTAGTTGGATCAGTTCACCATACTACTATCTTTATAAGCTCTATAGCATAAGAGGTCAAAAGCCACTTTATGTCATTATATTGAAGATGTGATGACTGGACTGCTTTTAATGATATACTAACGGAGGGGCCTTACTTCGCAGGGGCTGGAATGGAACCGTTGATTTATTGACCCGTTGAATTGGTTAATAATTCATTAATCCGTTCAATAGTTTTTAGCTATTTATTTTTTATTTTTTTAATTGGGAACCATTCAAGAAACCAGTTTTGTTTTATCATAATCTCGATCCTTGGCAAAAAATTGTTGAATTGGTTAACGATTTATTGATCCAGGTGGTCAAACTATTGACCCATTCAATGGTTTTTAGTCGTTTTTTATTTTTTTAATTTTTGTTGTCAGAATGGGACATCCGTTCAAACCAAACAGTCGAACTGTCGACCCAAAAATCGGTGGCCAGAATGGTTCTGTTTTCAGGTCGCATGAGTCACACGCTCAAATGACATAACACGTATGGTACTGCTTAATGGACCTCACACACTCAATTTTTGGGCTATAATTCTTTTTGTCAGAACGGGTCGTTCATTTTTTTCTTTTTTAATTAGGAACCATCTAAGTAACCAGTTCCATTTTACCCCAGTCTTGGTCCCTGGCCAAAAACCGTTGAATCGGTCAACGACCCATTGACCCGAGTGGTCGAACCGTTAACCCATTGACCCATTCAATGGTTTTTGGCTATTTTTTTATTTTTTAATTTTTGTYGTCAGAACRGGTCCTCCGTTCGAACCGGACAGTCGAACTGTTAACCCGTTGACCCATTCAATGGTTTTTGGCTATTTTTTTATTTTTTAATTTTTGTTGTCAGAACGGGTCCTCCGTTCGAACCGGACGGTCGAACCATCAACCAAAAAACCAATGGCTAGAATGGTTCCATTTTTGGGTTGTATGAGTCACACGCTCGAATGACATAACACGTATGATACAACTTAATGGACCTCACACTTAGTTGTTTGCCTGTAACTTTTGTTGTTAGAATGGGTCATCCGTTTGAACCGGACAATCGAATTGTCGACCCAAAAACCGGTGGCCAAAATGGTTCTGGAATTTTTTGCTTGTAATTTTTTATTGTCAGAATGGGCCATCCATTCAAAGCAAACGGTCGAACCGTCGACCCAAAAACCAGTGGCCATAATGGTTTCGTTTTCGGGTCATATAAGTTACACTCAAATGACATAACACATATGATACTACTTAACTGACCTCTCAAACTCAATTTTTTGCCTAATTTTTTTGTCAGAACGGACTGTCCATTCGAACCGGATGATCGAACTGTTGACCTGAAAACCGGTGGCCAAAATGGTTCCATAATTTTTTGCTTGTAATTTCTATTGTCAAAACGGGCCATCCGTTCGAACCGGATAGTCAAACCATCGGTTGTCAGAACGTTATTAACAATATTTATCAATAATTGTAAGTAATTATACTATTTAATTAAATAATCATTAATGATAGTTTTAATAATATTATTTAGTTATTTTTAATATAACAGTAAATATTAAATTTATGAATAGGATTTATTAACAATATTCATTAAATTAATAATTACCAAAATTAAACTAATTTAACAATATTTATTAGTAATAGTCAGTAATTATAATACTTTATTAAATAATCAATAAAGATACTTTTAATAACATTTTTAATTATTTTTATAGAACAGTAATTTCTAAATTTATTAACAGTATTTATTAATAACGATATTTGTAATTTTAATTTAAAGTAAAATTAAAGTAAATATCTACTTATTAACAATATTTATAATAACAGTAATTATTAATTATAATCACTAATTATATATTTAATAAATTACTGTAATAACTAATAATCAGTAGTTTATTAACAGTATTTATAATTTTAAAGTAAATACCTATTTATTAACAATATTTATAATAACTGTAATTATTAATTATAATCACTAATTATATATTTATTAAATTACTGTAATATATCAGTAATTATTAAATTAGCATAATTAATTACTGTAATAATCATTAATTACTGTTTTATATATATATATATATATATATATATATATATATATAAGATAAGCTTGATTTTGCACCCAAAATACAAAAGGTGGCAATGAGGAATGAGCATGGCAATGGAAACCAATCTCCTAATGTAAAGAACTATATTTATTAAATGTCCAATATAGGTTTGATTTGAGTCCATTAAATGTATAGATTATTCACTATATGTAGATTAATACTTAGGCTCTGACGCTCAGTTTGAAAAGAATACAAACACAAATTTGTAAACTGCAAAACCATCCATTCTGTATGTGTTTGCATTGTACATATTTGTGTTTGTACTCCTTCCAAACTGAGCCTTAAAAGGTTCAGTACATGATTCTAAGAATGTGTGGTATGGTTTCACAACTATAGTACCACACCAATTTCCCTTTAAAAAATGACAAAATGTTTGAAACCACACAATGCAAATGAGGCTTTACGGGAATTCACATCCGTGCCCCACAAAGGATACCCCACCATGTATTGATAACATCTCCCACTGACAACTTCGGGGGATATTTCTAATGCAAGCTGAGATATGCATATGGAGCACAGATGTGATCTGGCTTCATGCATGGATTGAGCATCAATTTGTATGATTCATATCTACATGTACTTTGCTATCTACTTTTGGTCGGTCACACGGCCATGATCAAGTAGAGACATTAAAAAAAGGCCATTTTGCTGGTTACGGGACCATGGATGGATGGTTTCAGAACCCCCAATAGCACATAAATGGCAATATGAAATGCTGGTTATGTTTGTAAAACCAGATGAAATACGAACACAACCATACACCCCCTAAGACATAATTCATTAATTATTATACAAAATCACTGTCTCATTATCATTTCAGGATGGATGGAGGAGATGTGAATTTTGCCGCAAGTAAAACCTAAATTTGAATCAGAATTGGTCTTAACAATAATCTCAATATCAAAGTAGAAATGATGAACTAATAACTGCCCTACAGGTCTAGTAAAGGGAGAAATGCTAGCAGTCAGCCCAAGGGCTATAATTTCAAATAGAATTCAGAGATAGGTCATCATATCCAATGATTCAATGCATAGATGACCCGAAGGCATTGTATTCTCAAATAAAAATAATTGTATTAAGGGGGTGTTCTTTTTTCGGATTTTGAGAGGAGAAATCAAGAAACCAATTCTCTTTTTTCAAATTTATGTGGGGATCAGGAAAACTTTATTTTTTTGGGTATCATTTATCCGGGTAAGACATACCCATCTCCTAAGTGAGTAAATAACTTTCCCACCTGGGGGCAAAGTTGTCAATACTTGAATGGGACAAAAGTACTCCTTTTAATAATGAATTTTTATGGATAAAATGGTCATTGCCCTATTTACCTAGGAAAAACAAGAACATGGTTAAATGCACTTACCTAGATAAGTATTTCATAGGAAACAATTACCCAAGTAAGTGCATTTACCCGAATAAGTAATTTATCAAAAAGCGAACAAGGCCTAAAGGATTAATCTAAGGGCCTCTATGTTTTTTGGATTTTGAGAGGGGGAAAAGTTGATCAATGAGAGCCCATTGACCAAGATACCCATATTCTTTTTTCAGATTTATGTGGTATCCATGGAAAATTTATTTATCTAGGGTATCACTCACCTCTCCTAGGTGGATAAATAACTTTCGGATTGGGGTGGAAGTTGCCAATACTTTGATGGGACAAAATTATCCCTTCCAATAATGGCTTTTTATGGCTAAAACAGTCGTTGTCTTATTTACCTAGGAAATAAAAGAACATGGGTAAATGTACTTGCCCAGGTAAGTGTTAGCCCCCCAAGGCTTGTTGGATTTGCCATTTCATTGATATATAATTTGACTAAAGATGAACACCAACATTCTTAAAGTGATTCCCTATTATATCTAATATATATACATGGGTAAAAATAGTAAGAAATGATTTAAGCATTCATAATTTAACAATAGATACTACACTAGATCTGATGGAATGGTAAAACAGATTTCATGTAAGAAATTAAATCTATGGTGATATTAAAAACCATTCTTATTTTAATATTTGTCCTTTTCTATACCATTTTTTTTTATTGAATGAGAATTCCAATATTAGTAACATCGAACTTTACAGACTCGATACTTTCTTTTCTTATAAGTAATAGCCAATAGTTTCTCATATGCAAGCTGCTAAATGGCTTATCAATGCAAGGTTTTAAAATGACGACCTAGAACCAGAATCATTTTGGGCACTGGTTTTCCGATTGATGGTTCAACCGTTTGGTTCGAACTGATGATTTATTTTAACAAAAAATAAAAATAAAAATAATTAAAACGACAAAAAACCATTAAACAATTTTGGGATAAAATAAAACCGATTGTTTAAACAGTTTCTAAGCATCTAGGTCAACGGCAGTTTGAAAACATTGTATCAATGTATCATAAAATGATAAATAAATATGTTATTTTTAATTGTTTTTATGGAAGCCCCTACGCTGATTCCATTGCCACCAAATTACATTTCATTTTCAATATACAGTTCCCAAGAAAAAGGGTGGAGAACCTGAAGCCACAAACAGCCATTGTATGGATGATGATGTCTAAATGCACAAACATATTTTGTCATGATATGATGCCTTAACTGTTTTATTCTAACAAAGGCAATAAGAAAGAGATACTTTGGTGACAAATTGATTCGTCCTACATTAGCACTGAGGACCATCACTCTTGGCCAGCACATCTTGGATGGCTTGGTATGTCTCCAAATGATGGTCCCTAACTCCCTGCTGCATCTTTCTAATCATGTCATTATTGATTCTACGGTAGTTTTCTTAACTATTTTTATCTGTTTGATTTCTCTCAAGGTTTACGAACTGTCGTTGATCTGAACAGTCAGACCGTTCAGCCCGGTAACTGTTCAGGTAATCAGTTTCATTTTATCTTAAACTCAGTTTTTGATCGAAAACCGTTGAAGAAGTCAACAACCCATTAACTTAGGAGATCAAACCATTGACTCGTTCAACGGTTTTTTATCATTTTTTATTTTTAATTATTTTTTTATTTTTTTAATTTATTTGTCAGAACATTCGAACCGGGTGGTTAGACCATCGACCCAAAAACCGGTGGTTAGAATGATTCTATTTCTGGGTCATTTCTTAAAACGTTGATTTCTCTTGTTAATAAATTCTTTGATATTAAGGCTTAATTAGTTTATTTGCAGTGAAAGTTTCATCCACCGGTGTAAATGCATGGGAGGGAAAATTGAAAGTTTCATCCACCGGTGTCTATTCATCCACCTGTTTGGTTCCAGATGGAATTGAAATTGGAGTCAGAATTGACTGGAACGAATTCTCATTCCCAGAGGGGGAGGGAACGGCCATTCCCTCAAATGGAGGAATGCCATTCCATCAGGAATGAGAATCAGATTCCAATTCTGCCTAACAAACGATTGGAATCGGAATAGACCATTCTGATTCCAATTCCAAGCCCCTATTCCTGTGAACCAAACCGGCCTTGAGCATATTTGTTTATAAAAAGTAAATTCCGGCTTACTTTTCGAGAAGGAAAAATAAACTGAGTGTAAATTCTGAGTACTTCAATTTCATATATTTGACGATCTTATTTGTTTATGAAAAGTAAAATAGGAAGTAAATAATGTGGTTTCTACCTTGTATGGAAGAGAATGGAGGTAAGAGGGTTATTTGTTTAAGAATGAGGTAAAAAGCAAGATGGTATGGTCCCCACTTTATATGAGAAAGAATTGATGTAAGAGGAATGTGGTGCAAATTTTATCAGTTACTGGGATGCAAAATTTGTACTGTTATTAAGTGCAAATGAAACAAAAATAAATAAAGTAGACAAAGTTTTAGTGAAATCATAATTACAAATAAACAGTTGCAAAGCTGAACTTTTTTTTTTTTTTTGCTAAACAAAAAAAGCCAATTAAGTAGTAGAATTGATAAAGTCTGTTACAAGAGGAAGCCATGAAGGCAGATGATAAAACCAAACAATAGATGAGTCCATAAATTTGGCATGCTTACTCATTTTATGAGTAGGGAAATTATATTTTATATTTACAAGACAAATAATCAAAACTCTTTTTTTTTTCACTAAGGACTTCATTTCAAATATGGTTCAAAATTTTGAAACATATCGGGTCGTTATGCCCCTACAGGGGTGTTTTGGGGTCTAACCCGGTTCAGGGGGTATCAGACTATATCGATATTTTGCACCTTGATTCAAAGTATTAATTGATACACCTTTTATTGTTTTAATGTTTTTTTCTTCAAATTTTAGTTGTAAGTAAAAGGAATTTTTAAAAATACATGTAAAGAAATATATTAAGACCCAAAGATACGATACAATACGCCCGAACCTTGGTTTCAAAAAAGATATAACTGCATTGACAAGATAGAGAAGGAGGAAAATTTGAAGACTACTCACAACAAATTGAAAATCCAAACATAAAATATATATTGCACCATAAACTCAGCCTCTATACAATTCCTTGTGAACAAAACGAACCCTCATGTAGATCCTATAGAAGATAAGTTCTTATTAGTACAAACAAACCCTAAGGAACTGGCAGAGAAAGTAATAGTTGCACCAACACCAAAAAAAAAATCCACATCAATTGGAATATTCAGATTTTCAGTACAAACAAACAGAGCCTAAAATAATTTTATTCTAATCACAAACCTTCCATCATTTTTCCATGGTGACCTCACAATTTATGCAAGAAGGGAAGCATCAGAAACCTTGGCCAATTGCAGAAATTTGAATCACTTGGATTCAACAATCAAAACAAACTATTGGCATGTTATGATGCAGACAATTCAAAATGTGAGAGGATTTTAGCCTGAAATTAATCTAGGTTGAGAGATATTGTTCACTGAACAACAGGCATCACTGTGTCTCAGTCTAGTACACATAGGTGGAATGCCACCGACACTTGAGTTGGGTGTCACACCTCAGCAAACATGATGACACGTGGAAAAAAGACAAAATAACATGCAATTCTATTGATTAAAGTGCCTCTATTGTATTGTCCTTTTGAAAAGTCCATTTCCAAAAAGACCCTTGAATGGGTATCCACGGCCCAAGTTTCTTTAACATTCCATTTACCCCAAATAACCTAGAGGTTGTTTGGTATCGATGGTATTTATAAGATAAACGTTTTGTACGATTTTGTCTTGAAAAACGAGACAAAATCTGTTTTAAACGTTTTGTACGATTTTTTACACCTTTAGGTATCATATAAGCTAAACAGTGAAAATCAGTCTTGAAAATGAAAAAATGTCAAAATTGGTGTTTTTTAATCAAATAACTTTTTAGGTATTTTTTTGTTAAGCACATCTCCAATGTTGAACTGGCACCATTTCTTTGAAAAGTTACATCGATACCAAATACCACCTTAATCTTAAAGGTGGCGTTTATTTTTTTAAACACCATAGTTTTTAAAACCGACCTGGAGATCAAACCGGTCAGGGGTCTGGTTACTGGGTTGAACGATCCGACCGTTTAAACCAAACAGTCAACCCGTTCTGACAAAAAAATAAAAAACGGTCAAAACCATTCGAATGGTTCAAACAACTAACCGGCCAGGTCAGCGGTTTGCTGACCAAAATCAACGGTTTTTTGAGAAATCCCAATTTTGAGAAAAAACTTAACCAATCACCTGACCGGTTCCCAGTTTTTCTGGTCCGACCATCCGGTTCGGTTTTGAAAACCATGATAAATACGACGAACGATAAGTTAATTACTTATGAAAAAGTGATTTATGACATAACTTGGACTAATTTACCTAAGCTTATTTAATATAACCATTTTATAGAAGAAAAAACCAATGTACTTTTTCACTTCATACTAATGGATATCAGTAGAAAAGTAATTTTACCTGTAGTGACCAAATACCAAATGCCACTTAAGAGTATGATTATCAATTGTACATTGGAATAGCATTCCCCTGGATATAGTTGGTCCCCATTTAATGTCACTGCTCATAAGTTGCCAAATAGTTGTGGGACATTTATTCTTATTATAATTGAAGCTTGTGGGGGACCTGTTATTACCCAAAAATAAAAATTGAAAATTGACAGGGTCGGTTAAAATAAAGAACAAGTAGAAAAACATGAGACCCTCTATCTCTATAGGAAGATAATCTAAAAACCTTGGTCATCGAGGTCTTTAAAACCGGATCGGCCAGGGAACTGTTTTGGGTTTGGTTCTCGGGTCGAATGGTCCAACCATTCAGTCTGAATGGACGGATCACTTTGACAAAAAAATTAAAAAAAAAAAAGTCATCAACAGTTTTTGGCCAAAACGGTTTTTGGGTGAAATGAATCTGGTCTAACCGTCCAATGTGGTCCGGTTTTGAAAACACTGTTAATCATTTTATATACTGCAAGTTTATTTCATTGTGCGTCTTCAGGGTAGAAATATGACTGACTTATTGTTTGCTTTTCAGTGGGTAAAATAATCAATGCAACTTCAGTTTCATAAACTGGTTTGAATGTTGTGTTTTTACTTAAATTGTTTTTGATACCAATGTTATTTCTTCTTGAAGAACTCAGATATGCTCTCCATACAGAGATCGGCTTCAGTCAGTGCAAGGCCCGTTTGAACAATTTTTACAGCTTTGCATGGAAACATCTCCATACTTCTGTATTTTATTTCATGGGGAGATATTCTCAATACAAGGTTATAATAGTTGTTGGAATGGGTTCTGCACTGACTGAATCCGGTTTTCTCCGTAGACCGCTTCCCTGCAGCTGCAATGTGCTGTGAGATTGGTTTGGGGAGCGCTCTGTGAGGAATCGATCTAGATTCACCTGAAACTTATTTTGTTGATGAATACAAATTGAAATATAGTTTCTATTTGAGGTTGTTTATAGTTGAAATAGTCATACTAGTATGGGACTGACCATTAACGTTTGGAGCCTGAATCTCTTACAAGCAAAAACTTTATGCACATGAGATTGGATTTGGTCCACACAAAACCGTTTTCTTACTGTTTTCACAGTCATTTTAAGCTATGTACATTGGGAACACCTCCCTATTTATATATTTGGGAAATTGTCTAAAATTCACCATGGTTTTTTGGCATTTCTCTTAAACACACCATAACTTATCAAAATGTCCAGGGAATTCCCTGTCAGAAAATTAGCGTTAAATAGACTAACTGATGTTGGTAGATTACTATTTTACCCTGTGTTCTGTTGTAAATGGAAAATAAAGCAAAACTTTGATGAAAAAACAACAAAAATATATCTCAAATATTTTAGTTTAAAAAAAAATTATGTCCATTTTACATATTTAAGTAAAAAAGGGAACTTCAAATAAAAAAAGAACGTTTTTTATCCAATTAGTACAAAGATGTATTGAATAAAAATTAGGCTGACATAAAAATATTTATAAAAAGGTTGACATGCCATTCAGGGATAATTTGGTCATAAAAACTTGCATTTTTGCTGACATTGACAACTTCTAACAATGATCACTAACGGTTGTTTTAATGGATGGTGAGTTTTGAAAAACAAAAAGTCATTGACATGGAGTTCGCTAGATGTTTTGAAAAGTTATAATGAATTTAAGAGAAATGCTGAAAAGTCAATAGTGAGTTTTAGACAATTTCCTTATATATTAAATTCATGAAGGATATTCCAAATGTGCCGCTGGATTACTATGCAAAGTTTTTTACTTGCAAGTGCAATCTCATCACTGATATTGTAGTTGAAACATCAAAATTGATTTTGTTGTTCTAGGAGCTGAAGTCTAATCATACTATCTGAAATAACAACGCATATCTCACCAATGTTTCAATTAGAAACAGATATGGTACCAAAAACAATTTAAAGATTCATTGATTCAAATTTCATGAAATTTATTTTCGAAGTATTTTGTGTGGTATAACATATCAAAGTATATTTTTAATTCATTTATTAATATAATATATAATATTTAATCAGTTTTAGGCTTTTCGAGAAGCTAAACAAAATCATTTTTAATTTAATTTATTAATGCTATTCAATTTCCCATGTACTGCAAAGTCTGCAATTTGAATTCATGTAAACAATGTTGTAAAAAATGATTCGAAATCGGAACCATTCTGACTACCAGTTTTTGAGTCAATGGTTCAATGGATGATTCATTATGACAAAAAAATTTTAAAAATTAAAAAAATAATTAAAATAAAAATGATCAAAAACTGTTGTTCAAATAAGTCGACGATTCGACTACCTAAATCAGTTATGTTGTCTGAACGATTCTTGGGTCCAACACATCCAAATTAGCACCAATTATAAACGTATTTATTACTTGAGATCCATGTCCTGTTTAATAAATTCAAATCCGATTCAGATCATGAGCTGATAAAATTGTTTGAGATGCTGTGACATAGCTGGATCCGACCCGGACCGAATCCCACTACTACATTCAAATCCACCAATCCCTTTCCAAAGGAAAACACAGTTCACATTCTATCCCCATCATACCCGACAGATTGAGCGGACCCATGGAGATTCACATAAACACAAACATTTCCATACTTTGACTCGTTTGGCCCAATTCCGGTGTCGTCAAGGCTGCTGCCGGTTTGAATGGCCGTTGTAAAACTAACAACAACCGTTGTAGATTTATAGTAGCCGTTGTAACTAAAGCTGCGTTTGAGTTGGCCCTTTCTTTCATTGTTAGGGGTGATTTGGTCATTTAACGACCAGCGGTGTAAATTTGTAATTTCAGTGAAATTCATGGCGTAATTTCTCGGACGGAACGGAAGTGGCCTTTTGCTTGGATTCTCGATGATAAAACGTCAGGTGGGCCAACAGACTGACAGAGTACGGGAGTGCAGAGATGATGACGTGGCATTACCTGGCCAAGATTTGCTACTGCTCTTTCTTGACTATTTTGTTCAATCACGTCGCCCTCGACAACAGCTGCATGTTAGCAGCTTTCTATACATCGCCAATTAATTGCCGAGAAATGCTAGAAACAACGATTCGGTGCAGTTGCTAAATTCAGCGCAATGAGCATGCCAACGGCCAAGTAAGGCCACCGCCCACGGGCTACGGTCCATCCCATCCTGTTGCATTTGTCGTTGTCTACTTTGTGGAGTTGCAATTGTACTACGCCATCTGATGGGTTCTGATCTCCGAGATCATACATGTTGATTGTTGCAGTTGAACATCAAAACGTTTATTATTTGTACTCTTTTACCACGTGACCTTTTCTTCATTTGATACATTTTAACACGTGACTAGATCTGGTATCTTCCGCCTTGTGTGGACCCAGCATGGACCCGCTGTGCCTGTGGCTGTGGACCCTTCAGACCAATTTTCGCATTGCCAAGCATTATTAGGTTAGAGGTTTAGAACCTTTAATTGAATGAATCAACACCATTAATCATGCTGATTTTTACTTCAATCCCATCCATCTCTACCGTCCATTGGGCATCTTAAGAAGTTTCTGTCAATTCACTCACTGCCGGATTTTCAGCCCACGACACTCCTACCCACATAACATGGGAACATCTCATCCTCATACATGATTCAATTTACATTTATTCAGTATTTGTGGGACTGTAAAATCGAAAAATACATTTAATGAGAGTGTTTATGATACATAAACGCTATTAGGCACTACATCAGCAAAATGCTAATAAACAAAACCAAATATAAACATTATCATGCACGGGGAGATATTCCCGTGGGCAAGAGATCTGGAGTAAGTCTCAAGCCTCAAGGCATAATAGATTAATAGGTAACTTGAAGTGTAAAAAAGTCCCGGGTGTCAATGATTATTTAGTAATTTAGTATACAAAATAATATATTTTTATGTATTTTTATAATTTAAAGATATATAGAAAAAGCACTTCAATTATCATGGGCCAAATAAAAAGAGAAAATGAAAAACGAATAGATCGAATCAAGTTCTATTAGTTTCTTTTTGTTTTTCTTAGAAAAATCAAGTGAGATTTTTTTTTTCTTATTATTATTCTATATGTAATATATTAAATTCGTTACTTTTCTCATTTATTTTATCTTTATTGATTTTTTTGCAGACATCAAATTAATTAAAATGTTTCCTTTCTTCTAAATTATATATTGAATAACCATAAATCTAACGTCAATTATATGGATGATTTTTCATACATTTTCTTTCTTCTAAATTGACCATTTGAATAATTTGTATTTTAAAATATGGAATGTAAAATCTTTATAATTGTTAATTAATTATATATTATTTTATAAACTTCTATTTTGTGAATATTTATACTTTCTATCATTCTAATTTGGTATATTATATGTTATTTTTTACTAATTTATAAACTTTTAATTAAATTATTTCTTAAGCTTTGGTATTTACGCGTTGATGTTTATATTCACTTTTTTTAAATGATTACATCTCAACTACACCTTTGCCCTTAAAACGAGAAAGGTCCGCTGGAATCAAGGTTTCGGAAACCGAAATTTGGTTATGTTCATCTGTCAAACCGGTACGAAATCAAACGAAATTTCTTTATTTCGGGTTTCTGTTCTGAAATATCGATAAAATAGTCTATATCGTGCCATGCGTCGATTCCTCATCATGGACAATGGAGCTACACATCTTTAGAACCCACCATTGGAATCAGTCAAACGATCCAGGCCGTTGAACAGGAACAGCATCCAATGCAGATCCGTGCTGAAAAAGTACAGAGCACGATACGGGGTTCTTTTTGGACATTTACTATAGGATGCCGATTCTTCATCTGCCACACACTAGAATGATCCCTGACACAAAACAACCGAATCGTACGGTTCACATGTGACCACAATCCATCCACTCAAAAGCCACGTAGAAGTGGGTCCCGTCCAGCATTACATCTAATTTAAACTTGGAGGGAGTAGGTTAAAGTGCCCTCTTCACACGTCGATGACGATGAGGATGGGTAAGTTTATTTGTACGTATTGAGATTACAGTCTGATGTAGGAAACGTGTGACAGTTCAAAAGAGCCTGGTCGTTCCGGTTCTGGCATCGATGCATAAAATTTGATAAAAAATTAGGCAAGAAAAAAATTAAAAATATGAGTAAAAATTAGGAAAAAGAAAAGGAAAACTTAGGAGGAAAAGTATATATATATATATATATTCTAATAAAAGTGTAGTTTCACGTGACAATATCCGAATGATAATGATGATGATACTTAGTAACAAATGACTTTAGTGGTGTAGGTATATACCGCGCTCACTGAGACATAAGGACTAACACCACAGAAGTATTATGCAAGTAACTTCCAATCAACCCCATGCTTGATGAACTTGTGACATATTGTTACCTCCGCAATGAACTTGCAATGCATGAAACAAGATCATAATAAACCTGTGGTCCACCAAGCCCAGCCAGCGCTTGAACCTAAAGAAACCTCATAGGGACTCATCCAAAGGACCCAAGCCCACTTGAGTGTGCCAAGTTACACCCACTACAACGTGCGATGAATTCACAGCCCATGAGTCCACTCTCGACAATGGGTTAGAAGGGATAGTAGGTCGAGCCCATGGCGAGGCCCGCATGTGCCCGAATGCACACGGACCCATGACAGCAAAGAACCTTGCGAGCCGCCACGTGGAATCGGTGAAGTACCAACCGCCGAACGGTGACGTCACTATTGCCATAAGATTAGTTATAATGTGCAAAAAGGGTAGTAACACACATGAGTAATGAGGGATCTCGAAGATAAGGAAAGCCAATCCCTGAGAAGATCCTCATGAAACACGTGGCGCTACCCCTGTAGCACATCCAATAATTGACAACAAATCAAATATTCTCTTCCCCGATACAAAGCGAATATCCTCATCTCCTACCTTTTAGGATCTTGGGATCCCCTTCATGAATAGGGATCCTCCTCGTATCAACGAGGATCTGATCCGAAGCAATCTGTCACCTAGTACCCCCGAGTTCTCCCCATTTCCTACATCCTCAACTCGGAGACCCTACTTTCCTATCCACAAGACCATTCTCTGTCTTTCAAAGAGACCACTCCTCACCCCAGTCTTACCCCTCTTATAACTGGTTAGACCCATTAACCTATTCAACCAGGAAAATGGACTATGATTAATACATTATTTCAATTTTTTTATTGTATTTTAGCCATTTCTATTTTTACTAACAATAATACTTATTTTTCAAGCATATTTTTGACATGGATAGTCGGGGCATGTGTTAGACATTAAGTTATTGAACCATTTGACTGATCTGTTTGACTCCCTACCAAACCACTTACCTACGATGACCTAGCTAATTAAATTATTGAACCATTTGATATGGTTAGTCGAGTCATGTGTTAGACATTAATGCTCATTATTTTTTATCCTAACTTTTATCCCTTTTCTATCATTAATAAAAATAATTCTCATTAATCACACTTTTTTATATGATGAATATATAATATTATAGAATATATCCAAAATTATCGATAATTTTCTATATTTTCTAGAATTTTATATATTTTATTATTTAATATTAATGTCCATTTGACATGGATAGTTTAACCACTAACCCACCACTTGGATGAAAAAACCATTGTGCTTTTTTGGTTGATTTTCAATCATATATTCCATTTTCATCATTGATAAAAGTAATTCTTATTTTCACTTTTGTTTTTTGTTTAATTGATGAATATAGATCAATAGAATTGTATCAAAATGCTTTATACAAAGCTTATATTTGTCTTTGAGTTTATGTATGTATATATGTATTTAATATTTGTTTCTTAGTTATGACATCACAAATTAACCCATTTGACCCAAAATGTTAGATCATCGACCTACCTACCATCTAGATATGGAAATTGTTTCATTTTAAACTAGTTTTAAATTTTGCATTTCATTTATACCACTGATAAAATAATCATTATTTATCTTGCTTATTTTTGTTTATATTATTAGTATATAATATTATAGATGTGCCCAAAATTGTTTCATATTTTTTGTACTATTCTATTTAAAAAATATATATTTTTAATTATACATCATGGGTTAACCTATTTGACCTAAAAGGTTGAACCACTAACCCACCCCCTAGATAGGAAGATGATTTAATTGCCAATCGGGTCTAAGTTGTATATTTGATGTCCATCATTAATAAAATTATGTCTATTTTTCATAGTTATTTTTTAATATGACAAATATATAATAATAGAAACATGTCCATTTTTTTTCAAAATTTCTTTCTTTTCTATATTTTTTGTATTTTTTATATTTCTAAATTTGTATTACTTATTTTTGACATCACGAAATTATCAATTTGACCCAAATGGTTGAAATACTTACCCATGACCTAGATAGAAAATATGATTTCATTTCTAGGTTTATTTTAAAAATATAAAATTTCATTCTATTAATAATTATTGTGTATGGATTTATTAGTGAAATTTAATGATGATAAACAAAAGTATTTTTTATATTTCTAAATTTGTATTATTTATTTATGGCATCATGAAATTATCCATCTAACCCAAGATGGTTGAACTACTTACCCACCACTTAGATGAAAAATATGATTTCATTTCTATGTTTATTTTAAAAATATAAAATTCCATATTATTAATAATTATTGTGTATGGATTTATTAGTGTAATGATGATAAACAAAAGTATAAATGTTGGATTCAATGAGAGAGAATGTGATTTATTTAATGACTTAAATGTGAGACTTAATGAGAGGTGATTGAATATACTTAATGGTATTCTTTTAATTACATTTTCTGCCCTTTCAATGGAGATGAACTAAATTCAAGAGGAGGGGTATTTTAGTAAAGAAAAATTTCAGAAGCCAATACCTCCTCATTCGCACATATATATATGTATATAATGTAGGAATATTTGGCCGACCTGGGATCTTAACACATGGCGTTGATTGGATGTATCCCAACCGTTCATCACCAACCACTTCCAACTGTCACCACCTATTCCTCTAAGGCAACTTTGGCTATAAAAAGGGGCTCCCACATTAAGGTAAACACACTTTGAAACTTAAGCTCTAAGTCTCCTCTCTTGTTTGGCCTGACCCCTCACAACCTTCTGTTAACTTGACCATTGGAGTCTTTACCCCTGTGATAACTCCCGGGCCTCTAACATCTTTTTGTCAACAAGTTGGACCCATCAGCCTCAGACGCTAGAAATTATGTTGTTACCTCGGCTCCATATTTGGTAGCAATAATTAGAGTCGTCTATAATAACATATTCAAAACTTTCTCTTGAGAAAAAACAAACCTAATTTAATCAACTAGTGTCTTTGAAATGGCTCATAAGCAGGACCCCATCCCTAAAGTCCGGAACTAGTCATAATTGACCAGTTCGAGCTAGTCCTGAACAGGCTGGACAACTTAGCCCAGCGGTTGGACAATATAGGGCATCCAATAGGAAGGGGTAGCCGCCCCGTCGGAAACCATGGACAACACAACGGGTCGATCGTTGCGCCTGTCGAAGTTGTTGGATCAACACCTCGACCTTATCGCAAGGGTCAATCGAGCAAGAGACCATTTGCACATGAAAAAGGAAAATCATCAGCCACATTCCGCCAAGAAGACATTGGTGATACAACGGACTCGAAGAAGTGTGCACATACCTCAACGGCCTTGTCTAAAAGTGTGTTGCTCGCATAGCTGAAGTCTTTTGGCATGAGGGTCTCTAGCCATTTCTATAGGGCACTTCTACACTGGTGTCTTCTTATAGGCCGCTTCGACCTCGGCTCGTTGTCTACAGCCCCATCCTCTGGCGAACGCCAAGGCATGCTCCCAGTAGTTCTCTTAGATGCCACAGCCTCCAGTAGCTTTGCCTTTATGCCCTTCATTTCTACAAACAAGAGAAGCAAACGGGTCAGAAGAGCGCCAACAAAACTTAAGCAATTTCATAACTGGCAGACAACGAGAGTGTCCATACCAAGGGGGGCAGGACTAAGGCTAGCCATCACCAAGGTCTCCTCCTTCACCAAGGGTCCGGCATGAATCGTCCCACCTAGCCGAAGCCGATTCATCATGGCCTTATCCTCATCGCTATTGCGTAGCTTAATCCTCTCCACTAGCGTATCTGGGTTCTCCCAACCAAACCGAAAGGACTAATCTTGGGGGCAACTAACAAAGAAGAATTTCTTCTTCCAATTGTGGACAAATGATAGATTGTCCACCACTCTTCCCTGTTGGCCTTGGAAGTACCACAAGCCTTCCTTGTTAGGATGCTTCCTCAATGCAAACAAAGTCCAAAATATGTTCAACGTCACTAATACTCTCAGAGATGGATCATCACCAATGCGACCACTATCGTCCTAATGGCATTGGGAGCGAGCTAGCTATGGGTGAGGTTATAGTGGTTCAAGATCCCGGGAATGAGGGGGTGCAAGGGAAACCACAACCCAAAGTGAAGGTAATGCTCGTGGACGCACACCTCACCTTTAAGAGCAAGTCACGACCTGTCACCCATGCAGGGGACTTTAACCCTATAGTCCCTTGGAATCTAGTACTTCTCGGCCAATGCACTAACTTGCCCCTTCCCGAGAGTTCTGTCTAGGTCAGAGCGGGGATAACGCCCCAACATTACGCCTCAACGCTCTACCTCGGCCTCTTCCACATTTACCATATCAGGGAGCCCAAGAACATCCCTGGGGCATTGGCCCTCGACCACATGGAACTGATACTCTCATTGGCAGAGTTTGCACTCTATTGGTCGCGCTTGGCCCTAGAAGACATGACCCCCTCTCTCAACACTTGGATGTTAGACGTCTGAGACGAGCTCTCAGAGTCACTACTGTCACTCCCATCACTACTAGGAGTGCTAGTAGGAGTACTCCAGTCTGGAAGGTTATAAGCCTCACAACCAGAATCCAGAGGCCGACGTGTTGGGGGTAGGAACTCTTTACCTAAAGATGTTAGTTAAAGAGGGTCTAAGAGATTGGTTGTTGATAGCCGATGTGTCCTTCGTATCTCCAAGGTGGAAGGTTTCGATCAAATGGTGAATAGTTTTTCAACTAGCCTCCCTATTTAAAGAAAAATGTACGACTCAAATCTAATTGATCCAACAGCCGTGGACCTGCCGACCTGACAGCTTGAACTGACGGGCTCCACGTGGCACCGACCTCAGGAGACAAAACAATGTCAAGAGACAGGGCCAATTCACCTGTTGACTTAGGCTCAAGGATACGTCGACCCCCCCGGTATCATCTCGTGCACAGCTTCATTCAGTTAACCTCGACGCCTGTCCTGCATACGTCATATGACGAGTGACATCAACGCATGTACAGGGTGCAGACAACAGACGCGGATAGCTTACGCGCGCACGGGCCATGGTCACATCCCTTGGCCTAGGATGGTCCTTTATTGATGCAAAGGGAGAATGGATGAGCAATTGCCACACAACCATTGAGAAGAGCTCTGCCGCCGAGGCCAACACCTCTACGTGTATCTACCATACTCTCTTCCGCTGAAGCCGAGACCTCTGCACAATTCACCAACTGGCATCAAAAGTGGGGGGCAAGTGATGAGGAAGATTTGGCCGACCTGGGATCTTGACACGTGGCATCGACCGGATGTATCCAAGTCGTTCATTACCAATCACTGCTAACCACCGCCCCCTGCTCAGCATCTAAGGCAACGTCGACTATAAAAAGAGGCTTCCACATTGATGTAAACTCACTTTGAAACTTAAGCTCTAAGTCTCCTCTCTTGCTTAGTCCGACCCCTCACAACCTTCTACTAACTTGATCGTCAGAGTCTTCACCCCTGGGGTAACTCCCGAGGCCTCTAACATCTTCTTTCTCTCAATAGATTGGACCCGTCGGCCTTGAACGCTAGAAATTATGTTGTTTCCCTCAACTCCACAATGGGGAGAAAATCTAATCTTCTCTTTGCTTCTATTCCTCTCAATCCTTTTTGCACCTACCATTCAACTGGCTGGTATGACCATAGGCCACCCCCCTAAAAAAATGAACACATGGCTAATAATTTAGGGGGCATTTTACAACATGAATATTTTTTTATTCGATTTCAAAGTCACCACATGTTTTTGAACTCTTTTTTTTATTTTAAAGAGAAAAAACAAATTGGTTTGGTTTCAAAACCTAATACATATTTTTTGAACCATCAAAATTATGATTTTAAAAACAAAAACAAATTTTGTAATATAGAAATTATATGATTTATATAACATGATACTAAATAACCAAATGAAAATCTATTTTCGGAACTAAAACATGTTTTTTTTGTATTTTTATTTTGAAAAACAATTTATTTTCAAACTATATAGTTTTGATTTGTTTTTGAAACTGACAACAAGAAAAACAACCCACAGTATAAAATACCCCATAAATTATCAAAACAAATGTCATCAATTTGACCAATCATAATTGAACTAGTGAACTAGGGACCTATGGAGTACCAAATAGAGCTGTAGTTGGGTCGAATTCAGATGGGTCCAACTACATTTGAACCTGAATTGATTATTAAAATTACAATTCCGAATTTGATCCAAAATCTAAAATATTAGACTTGCATTGAATTTCGATTTTATCCAACTATGTTCTATTGTTATTAAAATGAAAAAAAATAAAATTTAATTATTTTTTAACTTATAAATATAAAATGCTAAAAATATATAAGAGTAGAATATTATATATAATATTTTTATATGCTTAAAGAAAATCAGGCTTTTATGTGATGGCATGGGGTCAAAATCTGATTAAGATGGTTTGAGCATATGCATGAAGACCACCAATTTAACTAGGGGACCTAGGAATTAAGCATATAGAATCATGACTCACCAAGTTTGTACGTTTTACAACAAACCATTTGAATCTAATTGGTTAAAACTTAATGCTTGAATTGGACTTAGACTGAATTAACTTACACCTATCGTGACTGTTTGAATGTAACTACATCGGCCAAAATCTTTCTCTTTTGTATGCCCAATTGGGAATAATTTGCTAACAGTCATGCATGCACATTGTATTTGTTCCCAACCTCTGTCAAGAGTTGGCCGTTGCCCTACACCATTAAGTTGATAAGTCCTCAAGGGAGGTCGTTTCCCGCGTTGAGGTCACTTGGACCAGTAACGACGAGGTACCACAGGTCCTGGACAAGGTATTTCTAGCCACCTTACTGAGGTGCACAAGTTGTAAATGAGGCCACCAGCTAGGATTCTAGTTAGTCAACAGAGATAGGTCGCTAGGTTGGCAAAGGTAGGTCTCCAGGTTGGTGGAAGTAGGTCGCCAGGTCGACGGAGGTAGATCACTAGGTCAGATTTCAGCTAAGGTAAATCATCGACTATGTGGTATTGAGGTGTTGTCCAATTATTCTGAGATGCCACATGTCACAATGTCAGTGGAGTTCCATATCTGCCCTCATCAAATACCATTCTATTGAATTTTGATTCTAATTTCAATTCGGAGAGCAAACCAAATGGACCCTTAAGCTTTATTAAATGTTAAATTAATTATTTGAAAAGCTGCGGGGGCACCCAGCAGAATATTTCCGGGTCTCTTCCCTAGCTGTCTTGTTCCGTGGATTTATGGTGTTTTCATGAATTCTGTCTACTTTACCGTCTCAAATTGACATCCCACCCCCGAGACAAGGAATTCGGGTTTAGTCTTCACACCATTCTTACATCTTTTTGCAGCGTGCATTAATAACATTTCCGTATTTATATGCTTTTATTCATAGGAGATATTTTTACAAGGGGTTCTGACTGTGAGGACAGTTTTGTGAACATTAAATCTACATTCTAAGAGAGCTGTGCGGACAAAATCTGAATTCTAAGATGGCCGTGAGGACAATTTTGTAATGATGAAATCCAAATTCTGAGACAAGCCTATGGCTTTTAGATTCAAATTCCTGTTAGAAAGTGAAGCTTTACACCATCAAATCAAAATCAGCAGATCTTAAGGAAAAAGAAGCGAGTTCAGATCTCTGCCCCACAGGGGGGCGCCCCATAATGTCCCACAGCACATCCCTGCCGTGTATTGGGAACATCTCCCAATGATGTCTGGTATTATCATCGGGAGATGTTCCCAATACAAGGCGGGAATGCACTGTGGAATATTGTGGGGCACAGATGTGAACTCGAAAGAAGAATAAGAAAGGGATCCATTTATGGAGTTTCATTTCTAAGGGTTTTCACTTTCATTCAAGAAAATCGCCCACTATTAAGTCTATAACATTTGGGCTCAGTTTAGAAGGAATACAAATACAAATTTGTAGAAGACAAAACCTTATATTTTATATTATTTTATATGTATTTCAGTATTTATACTATACATATTTGTATTTATACTCCTTCCAAACTGAGCCTTGAGATTTAATATCCTCTCAAACATAGGTATGTGGCTATCCATCTGCAAAAGTAGCCTTAGCTCCTTTCAAAGTGTTGGAAAGTTTCTCCTTTTTAATCTCTTTTTAAGGGGTTAGATTTATTGATGAGATGCAGTGGGTCAACCCGAACCCGACTAAATAGAGAGGATATATAGTCAACCAAGCTTCTATTTGTATAATTCAGCAAGAGCAACAGGGTCGGGTCATTGCGGGTTTACACTTAACCCAACCCATTGACATCCCCTAACTAATACTACGTACTAAAATGGGTCAGTTTGCGGGTCAATATTCCTGTTACTTTCATAGAAAAAAGCCTCCATCACATGGGAGGTAATCTGTCTCTTACCTGCCTTAGTTTATAAAAAAAGAAAAATATAAATATTATCAAAAGAACCCTAGAAATTTCTATGGGTAAAGGGAAGTGTCGTGTATGTGGGACCCTGTGACTGTCTAAATTTGCAATATCATCCCTCCACTGCAAAATTGTCCAATGTAACATGGCGTGTATGGTGTAGATGCTTAGTGATGGGCCTGATGGCCCAAGATCAACATATAATAAATAATATAATCATTCCCCTCAATGAACAAGCAAACGGTTAATAAAATAAATGATATTTTATTCTTACACTGGATGTTGTATTATTTTTTAGAGGAATGCCACTAACAATGCTTTATGGGACAGAATTCTTTGCCACGTGGACAATTTGTCAGACCCAGAAAAGAATTTGGGGGATCCGTGTTGTGATATGTCAGTTCTGCTTATATGGTTTCTGTTCCCATTAATACTTGCACCGGGACCGGTTCTTTCTGTTCTGAACCGATTAAGACCCCCGAACCGAGTTAATAATGTATAAAGGTATTATGTTTTTTTTTTTAGTTTTGTTATATTTTATGTGATGAACATATATAAGATAATTTTGATAAAATACAGTCACTTTAACAACATATAAGCGGGTTACTATTTATTATCATTTATATTATAAAAAGGTTGAAAATCATTATTGAAAATTTTATTTGGTTGGTCAATTTTAGTAATTTAAAAAAAAGCGGCAAAAAAATTATTTTTTAAAACCATATGATTTTCTGATTTATAGGAAATTTTGATTTTTTTGAAAATGGCATAACGGCATTGAATAATAACTATAATACAAAAATAATTAGCCTTGAGAATCAGTACCAAATACACTCAAAATTGATTTTTTCAAAAATCAACTTATATTGCAAAAATTACACCAAATAACAAAATTTATCGATTTTGAAAAAACATTGCTTTAAATAGATAAAGAAGAACCATCACGAATGCCAAACATCACCTAATTGGTTTATACTTAATTATCCCGATTAATAATTGATTCAATTTTGGGTCGATGTTATAAGAACCGATTAAAGGGATGTTTGGTTTTATTGTTGTTTACTGAAAAAATGTTGCCACATCAATGCCACATAGGTGTTGACGTTTATTATAGATGAAGCAAAATGAAATAATTGTTTGGTTTCACCGTTTATCAAATAAATGATAGAAATGGAAACACTTTGAATTTTGTGCATGTGGCATTTGGGGAAATATTAAATTCTTATTTCTCCTAATGCCCCAACATTTCTTGAAACCAAATGCTGATGTGACACACTTTACCATGCATTAATGTGAGGTAGAGAGTCAAAAAAGTTTAAAGTGAAATTCAATCAAACAACAAAAATAGGAAATTTTTAAAGTGAAAAAGTGCAAATAAATGCTCTATCCATAAACGCCCACAAAACCAAACACATACTAAGTATATATTTGGCACTAATGCTGCAGTGTGTGGGTTGGAAGCAACATTTTATGAGAGAACAATGCCTTTTTTTTTTATTTGAAAATATTGCATATCTGTTTTTAACACCGCTACCCATTATAGGAAGTCCGCATCAATGCCATATCATTTCTTTTTGATAGCAACGACTCACAATATGAAAAAATATCAAATTTGACATTGTTTCAAGTCGGCTTGGAACATCTTTTTTTAATCCAAACATATTAATGTTTCTTGGAGCACTATTTTTTTTACGTGAGGCTGATGTGTCATCGTTTTAAGAGCAACGGCATCCATGCCAAACAGACGCTAAATAATCGGCTCAAGGCTTGTCCACCCTGTCCCGAACCGAATCCAACCCATTGACAGCTACACTCTCACCAGGATGATGTGGGCTGGTGGTTTGTATAGGTAACGGACTACCACCGTTGTGTAGCCCCATGAGAAATAAGTGTTGTTTCCTGTTATGAACGGTGGACCTTTATTTAATTATTTAATTTTTAGCATCATGAGCCATGAATCTGCTGTATTTCGTCCTTTCCACTATCAATGTAATAATATTTCTTATTAATTGAAATATTGGATGTTTCCAAAATTTAGAAGAGAAGAAAAGAGGGTTTTGTTGCTAACGATACAGTGTAGCTAGCACGAGGATTAAACTATACGAAGAACTCCTGATTAAATCAGGGCCACTCGTTTTCAGCTCTTCAACACCCACTCACCCTGACCCCACCTCTGCAAAATGTCAATCAAGCCCATTTAACAAGCACCATTCCCCTAAGCAGATCGAACGGCTGGAGGTTCTTCTCAAAGGACCGTTTGTGCAATGTCCTGAATATGGACCCACCAGTGCATTAAGGGATTCTGCCACGTGTGCAGGTGAAATCAGAAGATGTTTCTTTTCACATTTTTTTTAGAAAAAGTAAATGAGTATTTCCTTTTTGGCTTTTTCAGATGTGTTGGTATTAGTCAATAGGGGTTACTCTACCTCATACTGTACACGTGTCATTGGTCGATGGAATGATTGTTTTAGATTTCTCTTCCTCGTCACACAGCCGATCATCTCCCACTACAATAATTTTACAATTTACAATAAAGTTAATAAATTAATTAACAAAATATGGAAAATAAAAAAAGAATAGAAACCCAGATTTTACTCTCTCTCTCTCTCATAGATTTGCGAGAGACCACAGGATTCATGTCAGAGATTTTGAACCATATTCCATGCCTTCGATAACCCTTCTCTCACCCGTGTCCAACATTCAATCCCCTTGTAAAATAATCCACAGCTTCTTCTCCGAGCTCTCTCTCTCTCTCTCTCTCTCCTCTTTTCTCTGCCTTTTTCCTGTTCGTTCTTGAAAAACTAAACTAAACACTCATTATGTTCTATCTGGGGTTTCTCTATACTACGTTACCACCGAATCCAAGAATCTCCATCAAACCATACTGCACATCTCATTCCATGCTCTGAGTGTGTATCATGTAGCAAACCTTCTCTTCTTCCCCATTTTCTGAGAAATAATCTCCATTAGTACAACATCAACACTGCTCATCTCTCGTTCTCTCTCTCACACCTCAGAGTTCAGACCATCACATTCTTGTTTGAGCTTTCCCTCGAGCTAATCTGAGCTCTAAATTTCCAAAATGCCCATGAAAGAACAATCCTCTATCTATCTCCTCCAAACCACTCACCAAAGAACTGATTCTCTCTCTTTCTAAACCACCTCTCAGTCAATACAGTCCCCACAGTCCACACAGCATCTACCATCACTGCATTTCTCCATCTACAGGCAGCAGCCTCTCTCTTTCTTCTGAGAGAGTTGAAACCCACAATGCCCACCTTCTTCCTCCTCTTCCTCCTGTTATCCTGTACTCCCCACCACCTGACCTGCACGCCCCTTCGCAGTCACTACCGCCGGATCCTCCATCAACCCTTCTTTCCTCTGGACTCATTCCCCCCAACCCAACCTCCATCTTCATCTCCACCTCCTCAACAACTACCCAAATTCCCATTTTCTTCTTCAACCAACAGTCCACCATTCTTCCCATCTTTTCCTTCCCCACCTCCCCCTCCTTCTACTTCTTCTTCCCTTCCCACATTTCCTGCTAATATCTCCTCTCTTATCTTCCCTCAGTCTCCTCGCCACAAATCCTTCTCGCCCAAGCTTCTCGCCGTCTGCATCGTCCTCGCTCTTCTTTCCTTAGTCTTTATCGCAGCTTTCGCTTTCGTTGTTTACCGCCGGAGACGGCAAAATTTCTACGACACCAAGACCACCAGATCCGACAGTCATCGGTTGTTCCCGGCGAATGCCGGCCCCTCTGATGGACCTCCCAAGCTTCGAGGCGCATCTGCCACTAGCTCTGAGTTTCTCTACCTGGGCACTCTCATCAACTCCCGTGGGATCGATGGAGATGCCGATGCCCGCAGTCTTGGGGGAGGTGCCGACGCCGGTGGTGGTGGTGGTGGCGGTGGCGTCTCCTCGTATAGGAAACTGAGTTCTCCTGAGCTCCACCCGCTTCCGCCACTCTCCCGTCAGAGTTTCAGGCAGAATGATAATGCAGAAGATAGTTCGTCTGGAGATGAGGAAGAAGAGGAATTTTACTCCCCGAGAAGCTCTACTGGCGGCAAGGAGAGCTTGACTGCTACTGGGTCGAGCTCTCGTAGGGCGTTTCCGGCTACTTCGGTAGAGAATTTTGCAAGCCGAAGCTCAAAATCGAGTACTCCATCGTACCCGTCTTCGGATTCAGCCTCGCCAACTCCATCTATGTCTAACAGTCCTTCCCCACCAATTAGCCTAGGTTCCAGAAGCTTAAAATCAAAATTTCCAGATTTTGTCACCACTTTGCCTCCACCGCCGGCACCACCGCGTCCGATGACTCCATCACCTCCGAAGAGAAAGCTCCCTTCTCCCTCGCCGCCTTCTTCGCCTCCAGAGAGGGATTCCGACAAAATCTCACATTCACCTACAAGAATTTCTGATTCGGAGAAATGCCAACATTCACCCACTAGCATTTCTGATTCGGAGAAAAACCCACATTCACCCACAAGAATTTCTGATTCGGAGAAAAGCTCACATTCACCCACAAGAATTTCTGATGTTTCTGTCCAAGATCGGCAGTCTCCAGCGAGGATGGACAGAATTTTTAGGCACCCGGTTTCTGTCCCACCACCGCCACCCCCGCCCCCTCCTCCACCTAGATTCTGGGAAGCTCCAACTCGTCCTCCACCCATCCATGAACCGTTAAGTAGGCCACCCGAACTTATTACTCCTTCTAGACCAGTTGTCTTCCAGAATTCACAAGCACTTTCTCCGAGTGGATTGACGCAGAATTCCCATAACTTGGAGAGAAGTGAGGAGACTCCAAAGCCAAAGCTGAAGCCATTACATTGGGACAAGGTTAGGGCAAGCTCCGATCGTGCAATGGTTTGGGATCAGTTGAAATCCAGTTCTTTCCAGTAAGATTTTTTTTTTCTAAATCTCTGTCTCTCAATTCTCTTTTCTGGTGTCACCAGGCTTGGCTCTGGGTGAAAAACATCTAGTTTGTTTTCTTCTCGGGTGGTGTTTCTCTTAAGTTGTAAAATTTGATTGGATGCAGATTGAACGAGGAGATGATCGAGACATTGTTTGTCGTTAATGCTTCTAGCTTGAATCCAAAGGAGATGACTCGCCGTCCAGTCCTCCCCTCATCTAACCAAGAGAATAGGGTACTTGATCCAAAAAAATCTCAGAATATTGCTATTCTGTTGCGGGCACTGAATGTGACCATTGAGGAAGTTTGTGAAGCCCTGTTGGAAGGTAACAAAGTTATTCGAGTCAAAATTGGTGATGTTCTCACTTTGTTTCATATTGTGCCATAGAACTGACGGATCCTTCTCTTACTGGGTTGAATTTACTGAACGGTTATGCCCATTCCCATAACTTGACTGTGGTTTTCTCTTGTGCACAATCTTACTTAGATTTGTGTTTTATTTTATCTGAAATGGAAATTGCTTCATGTCCTGTTTAAGTTGTTGTATTATACAATTTTTGGCTTTATCTGTTAAACTGTTACCTTGCTGAGTTGAGTTGAATACAGTCATACACTCTTATGTTTCTCATATTGTTCATATTAATTTGAAAGCAAACATTTATTAGCTCCTAAGCTCTGCCTATTTATTACAAGAAGAAAAAATAACACCTCTGTCCATTCAAATGGTGGTATTTCCTTGATTGGTTTAGTTCTATTTGAGCCCCTATAGAAATACTTCCACGTTTCTGTTTAATTTTTAAAGGATGCTAGGTTTTCCTTGTGTAAATAAAGATGGGAATTTTGTTTTCATGTTGCATAAATTTTAAATGTTGTTAATTTTTAGTTGTTTTTTTATGGCCTTTTATGGTCTTTTTTAGCTTGCTTTTAATCTCACAAAGCATATTGATTTATGATAGTTTTGCAAGTAGAACTTTGATTATTGGGTTGGTGAAATGTTGTCTCCTACTCCTTTCTATTTGTAAGACTACCTTGAAAAACATAATGATGATCTTCTTCCTGGTGATATTACTCTTTTGGTATTCTGCCTGTTAAAAGAGTCTCTTAAATTATTAAGTGTTTCTATATGCCTATTATCTCTATCTCACTTCATTTTGTATTCGGCATGTTGTTAGAGAATCTTACATTATTCAGCTATGCTCTTATGGTTCTGTGGGATGCACATGCTTACTTTGTTTCAGTAATAGATTGTGATCAATTTGTAAAATTTGTACTTGCAACAGGTAACGCAGATACCCTGGGAACTGAGCTTCTTGAGAGTTTGTTAAAGATGGCTCCAACCAAAGAGGAAGAACGTAAACTAAGAGAGTATAAAGATGATTCACCATTCAAGCTTGGCCCTGCGGAGAGATTTCTCAAGGCGGTTCTTGATATTCCCTTTGCGTTTAAGAGGGTGGATGCAATGCTTTACATAGCCAATTTTGATTCAGAAGTTGAGTACCTTAGGAAGTCATTTGAAACTCTAGAGGTAAATTCCAATCATCAATTTTAGTTATTTATTGGTAAAAAATTTTGTAGTTTTCATTTTTGAATCATCTTCCAATTTCCAACTTCTACTCCTACACATGCTTATCCTAAACTGTTTTCTTGTCCAAAATGCTCTCGACATGGCTGATTTCAAAGTATCAAGGTCAAAATTGTCACTTGCTGATATTCGAGAAATCAGTATGATACAGCAATACAAGTATGCCAGTCCAGGAGTCAGCTGGACTAACACATAACCACATAGTTGTCCTAGCTGTACAAATAACAAACTGTGGTCCATGTCTACCTGGCTCTGAAAGAGTCTCGAGTCAAGTAGTTGGTCATGTTCAGCTTTCTTCTTCATTCTTCCCTGCCTAGTTCTTCACTCAAAGTTCAATCAACAAGGAGCACCTGCAACCCCAAATGAATTGTCAACCTTAGTGGCTTGACCTGTTCATATAAGAGACCAATGTAAAATTCTGTTTCATTTTCTTTGACCAGTGACATGCAACACTGTAGGAAACACTAGCTCAGGAATACAAGTGCAGACTTTTTTTCTGTGCCGCTTAATCATTTATTATTCCATGGAAAGGAATGATTGTTTTAATGAGATTGCATGCAAGTTAAAACAGTCTAACCCAATGACCATATGTTCAAAACCGTGACTTGTTTATCATGCTGTGCATTGTTCCCTGCACTCAGACCCATTTTTGGTTGCATAGCTTTTCTCTTTTGCATTATTAATAAATCCTTTTTGATTGTTTTTAATGATAAGAAATACCCCACAACCTGTTTATTATTGTTATGTACTTCTGTGGAATTATGTAACAGACCTGTAATATTTGAACATGCCTAATGCACCTTTGTCAACATTACATGGCGTCAATTATGACACTGGATACTGCATGGATATTATAGGATGGAATTATACTTGTTTTCACAAGTTATTCCCTTAACTCTTTATGATTTTCATGCTTGTTATCATAAAAACATATTTATAGCATTTTTAGCAAATTTTATTAAACTTAATAGATACTGGAAGTTTCACCGAATACTGTGGTGGTTATATGGGGCATAATTTCTTTGCCCTTCTTAAAATTGACTTATTACATTCATTGGATATATTTACAAAAAGTACAAGAAGGATGACAGGACTAGATGAAATATTCATTTTTGAATGCACCACACACAGCATATATGCCATAGAGCTTGTCCTGTTGCAGTATCTATGGTGTGATATGATCTTTCCTGATCGACTGCTTCTAACTATCCTACCTATTATGCACAGTCTGGTAAAGCTGTGTAGATAGATGGCAAATTCAAGTAGGTATTTCATCTTTGTGAAAAGCTAGGTTCTCGAGTTAATAGCATTCAATAATAGCCACTTTTTGCAGGCGGCCTGTGAAGAACTGAGAAACAGCAGGATGTTTTTGAAGCTTCTAGAAGCTGTTCTAAAGACTGGAAACCGCATGAATGTTGGAACCAACCGTGGGGATGCCCATGCTTTCAAGCTTGACACTCTTCTCAAGCTCGTAGATGTCAAAGGCACTGATGGGAAGACCACGCTATTGCATTTTGTTGTACAGGAAATCATTAGAGTGGAAGGCTCTCGACTTTCTGGTGCCAATCAGGGTCCAATCAATGGAAAAAACCAACAATCTGCCTTTAGGGATGATGTTGAATTTAGGAAGTTAGGACTGCAAGTTGTAGCTGGCCTTAGTGGGGAACTGACGAATGTGAAGAAGGCTGCTGCCATGGACTCTGATGTACTTAGTGGTGAAGTCTCAAAGCTTGCTAGAGGAATCGGGAACATTAGCGAGGTGGCAAGGTTGAATGAAGCAATGGGGTTGAGGGAGAGCAACCGCAAATTCTCAGAGTCGATGAATGGGTTCTTGAAGAGGGCAGAGGAGGAGATTATCCGGGTTCAGGCACAAGAGAGTGTAACTCTTTCTCTAGTGAGGGAGTTAACTGAATACTTTCATGGAAATTCAGCCAAGGAAGAAGCACACCCATTCAGGATTTTCATGGTGGTAAGGGACTTTCTTTCAACTCTTGATCAAGTCTGTAAGGAAGTTGGGAAGATCAATGAAAGAACAATAGTAAGTTCAGCTCGACCATTTCCTATGCCAGCCAACCCAACAATGCCTCCGGTTTTTCCTAGATTTCACGGACGGCAGCAATATAGTTCTTCCGATGATGACAGCTCATCCCCGTCATAGCACTTGCTTATCACAGCAGTGATGCAAACTCCTGTCATGATGCATTTTCTGTTAGAAGCCATTCGACAGGGAAGGGAGGAGCTTGAGCGGATAGGCTACCTGGTGGCTTCTTTTTTGTATTTATGTATGAATCCATGTAAAAGATTTAGGAATTGTTTCATCCTTCCATATATATACAGAAGAGAAATATATCTCATGGAACAATAAGGCGGTAATGTAGCTGTAAATCTTTTTGAAGCTGGATATGATCGAATGTTGTTCAGTAATAGTAGTCTTCAATGATAGGCTGTTTATTCTTTCACCATTGCTTTGATTATGTGGATAGTTTTGCTTTGATATTTGTCCTTTTTTGGGCTGCATGGCAAAGATGGATTTTTTTCCTGATCAACAAGGATAAATGAATATATTACATCAAGGTGGAAAATTCTCCAACAAGAATAACTTCAGAGTTTTTCCCAAAATATTTGTTATTCAGCAGTTTCTTGTTTAGCCAATCTGTCCATCATTCTAATTGCCGTTTCTCCTCGCTCGTTTAAATACCCTTGAGACCGTATGGCATAGATGAATTGGGTTCAAGCTCTTGTTCTCTATCTAATAATTGTTGAATTCATCTGTATTTTTACAAGTTACAAGCATATTAACCATGAGCCCGGCTTCGGTCAGGGCAAGCCCGTTCCATCAGCCTTTATTTATTCCCAGGACTGTTTGAACGGTGCGAGCATCAATTTGCCCTGACAGAAGCCGAACTCTATAACCATTTGCTTAACATAATTGGGTGATCTCAACCATCCGTGTATTCAAGGTCATGGAGACCTGTGAATACATTGATAAAGGGGTATGGGGGGTTTCAAAGTTTGGGAAGGTGTATCCCTTATATAGTTGTGGTGGGGTAACCGGGTAATGCCGTTATGCTCCTCACTTTTGTGGAATGCATCTCACTTCTCAAGGCTGTTCTCGACCGTGGTTCTAAAGAATTGGTTCTGCGTTCTTCGCATGAGATGCGAAATGAAGGGTGAGGAAGGTTGGGCTTTGGTTGGTGTGCGTAATGTGTTCATCTATTCATGCCCATACTTTGGTTTTTAGTTAAAATAAATTAAGATGTAATTACTAATTTATCCATTCTCATGGTAACGAAGCATTTTCAGATGAAAAATCCTCCCTCTCAACAGCTAAAGTTTTTCCCCATTGATGATCTCTACCGCGAGTGGTCTTGCTCCACGTCAGTTGTGTTGCATAGCTCAGCCAGGTGTCGTCTACATAAGAATCCACGTGGTAGCTCAACTAGGATGGTTCATACCTCCATTACCTACCCCGTAGTTCCAAAGTCAAGGAGCGAGGTGTTTGGCAGCCTTTAGGAGGACGAGCTCTTATTGTGCTCAATTGTAAAACTACCTAGTTTCAATTCTCTCATTTAAAAATTTGGGTAAAAACTTAAACCTCCATTGAAGTTTCTCTTAAATACTGAAACATCCCCCCCCCATCCAGATCCAGATTTGTTTGTACATCACACTATGCACTGGTTAATTTTCAAAACCCAATTTTACCCATCTCTATAACCTTTCTTCGTCCCCATGGAGCATATGTCAGGAGTAATATATCCATGAATTCCTCTTGCATCTTTCATGACTCAGCATATGTGCCAGCACCAGAAGTGATGCTGCTTTGAACAAAATAGTTAGCGGATCCTTCAATTTCAAATTCTAATATTTACATTAACTAGGAGTGCTAGCGGCTTGAATGCATTGAGTTTATAGAAATGAAGTTGATCATCAGGAACCTTCTCTTGGGTCTTTGTCTAGAGTACTTTTAGCTTCGACGTAGATCTTGTTCCCGCTAAGTGCTTCTTCGTGTCTTCACCTTTGTCTTCCTTACAGATTATGTAGCTAGAGCTCGGGTAATAAGCAAAGACTAATGCCAATGAGGTCGAGGTTAAAGTGGACATCCTCCGAGTTGAAGTTTGAAGAAGATGCCCATGAGGAGGAGATCTCAATTTGGGCCCTAATTAGTCTTGTGAACACCCTTTTGTTTCTTGTTTGAGGAGGATATGTTAGGATTAGGGAGCAGTTGTTTATTGGGTTGCAAGAGACCCCAAAAGGTCGGATCTTGATGGTGGGAAGCATGTAATTTCAAAAAATTTTCAGCCCAATCAAGATAGAAGCAAATTTCCAAGGGAGAAACCTGTTTAGTTTAGTTAAGGCCCAACTCCTTTTGATACGTGATCGTACGCCTTTGTTTTTATACCATCCATGACCTGTTGATGACATTTTTCATCTTTTACAACCGTTTCTCTCAAAAGAAGCTTCAACAGAGGGGGTATTACTATTTCTCTACATGGCTGAACTTGACAGTGCTCTTCAGAGCCCCCTCCTTCATCCATGATAGCAAGTAGGGGGTGTCAATGGACCAGTTTTGGGTTGGACTCCGTCCAAATCAAAATCCATTTGGACGGACTGGACGGACCAATAAGACATTGAATTTGGATGGACCAATATGACATATTGGATTGGACCTGGTCCGTCCATAATGAATTTATATTGGATTGAGCCAATATCTGGTCCATTGATAGATGATAAGAACATAGGTGTCAATGGACCAGGTTTGAGTTGAAGCCAATCTAAATTAACAGGAATTTGAACAGATTGGACAGTCTCTGGACCGGTTCAAAATATTCATTAGACTGGATTGAATCAGGTTCATTTGTAATGGACTCACATTGGATTGGATCGGATTGAACCAAATCTAGTCCAATTAACACCCCTAATAGGAAGGGGATTTTTTTTTTTTTTTTTTTGGGTCCAAACTTGTCGTCCTGAGGACTAAGTTGAAGATGCTCAATTCAAAAGACCTCTCCAAGGAGGAGCAGGGAGCCTTGGCACACATGGCCAAGATTGAGGTTAACATCAAGGAGTATACCACTAATGCTTTTTCGATCCATGTTGGGTTATGCCCAACTCAGCTTGATTGGTTACCGAGCCGTCAAACGTTTGATCCTTTATAGTTTTCTTTCCAAGTACTAACTTTGGTCGGTGTTGTGAAGGTATGAATATGGATGCCAACGAGGAGCAGCAAATAAGGTGCTTCGTGAGAGCACAGCGCCATAGGCAAGGAATAAAGTTGTGGTTGCAGGTTTGAGATGAGGCCTTCCATGAAGTAGCAAGCAACTGAACAAACAAAAGCATAGAGGGGCAAACCTTGAAGGAAGCAAAGGGCAAAGTTTACTAGTAGTCTAGTACTACCCCAACTGGAAGGTTCACCCCAATGATACCTTAGAAATAGAAGGGGTCACCAAAGGGCTTGCTCTATGGGTCCCCTTGAGGATCCAAGTTGTACGAGGGTGCCCGATGTCAGCACCCAATTTTTGTTTGGCCACATCTTGGCCCACTTCCTATACCCTGGGTACTCGATCAGGCCCCCATTCTTACAGAACATATCTAAACTCCCAGAAAACCAAATCTCAGTTCATATGCCCTCAAATCCATAAAATTCCTTTCTAATGACCACGATTATGCCACCTCACAACACCTATCATACAATAAGACTCGTTTACATGAAATAAGACCTTTAAACAACCAATCACACTAAATCTCAGCCTCAAATTCCTCCAAATCCCTCTGAAATAAGCAAGATCCTATTCTTGAGCATGCTCAAGACCTTGATCTGAAACAATCCGTACTTGATTAAAGATCCAGCACTCTTGGTGTTGGAAATGGCTAAAAAACACACACACACACACAAAAAAAAAAAGATTTTATATCCAATTCACACACGTTGGCTGGGTCAAAACTCAAAAGGTTTAATGGTTCAACGAGATGGTTCACTTGCTCACTAGCCAAGTTCATTTAAGTTTTGGGGTGAGTAGTAATACCTTTCATAGGCTTATCCCTATCATCAATAGATAGGGGAAAATACATGGTTATTCATGTCTACCGTCTAAGCCTAATTAGTTTTAAATTCTAAGGTCATGAATTATCAATCAGGGGCTCATCTTGAAATAAGATAGTGTTTTTTGTCTAAACATGAATAGCTCTGGAACGCCAAAAGGCTCCTTTGTCAATTTCATTTAACAAAGCCCATGCATGGCATGGGTCCCAACTAGTAAATAGTACTATGCTTAGGGGTGGCCATGAGTCGAGCTTTTCATGAGTTGTTCGAGCTTGGCTCATGGAAAGCTCAACTTAGCTCATGAAAAACTCAGCTTGGCTCGGTCTAAACCAAGCTTTGAGCCAAAGTCAAGCTTAATATATAGACTCGTTTGTTAATCGAGCCAAGTTCACGCCTAATAAGCCTCATGAGCCTAATCGAGCTTTTACATATATACATAGGGTGCCACTTCAGCTACTGAGGGAGACCACGGCTCGACACCTTGGCAGCTATTGGCTCAACACCTTGACAGCTGAGGGAGACCTGCAATCAAAGGCAACTGAGCTCAAGCTTGATAATTTAGTAGTGAGCCAAGCCCGAATAACTAGATATTCAGCTTGGCTCAGCTCGAATCCACCCTATTTATGCCCTAGTTAGTGATACAAGCACACCAACTTGTTATTAACTTATAATGATACTAGAAATCACATCAAGTTACATCTAACTTGTAAACTCATAAAGCAACATAAATGCATTGGCAAAGGTTTTAATACATGTGCTATTTAGAATCATAAACTTACGATAGTGAAGTGGGTAATGAAACATGAAAAAACCCACAAATTGTTCTCCCATGCAAAATTGATATGTCCTGTCAAACAATATATCAAACTTGCCGAAAGGTGGTGGAGGGTCATATTGAAATTACAAAACCAACCAGCATTTACAATTTCAGAGTTTGGAGCTGCAAAAGTTTTGAGAATGTTCTCTTTGCATTTTGTGGCAACTCCTAGGCAGCATAATGATGGTGATGGACTGCATGGGGATCTCTCAACATAGATAGCAATGAAGATTTAGCTGTTTGATTTTCGACTCTTCTTTTCCTCAATGCTTGACTGAGAGAAACGGTGTCTTAGGAGCTGGAGCACTTCTTCTATCCTAACATCTTTAACTGCCAATAGCACCATAGCATGATAAAGTACATCTGCCAGCTCAGAGGCTGTGCGCAACTTATCTTCATTCTCCTCCAATGTTCGACATAACTCATCTGTCTCTTCCCTGCAAAAGGTTTTAGATTCCACTCAACATAAGAAACTCCATAGGGTTGCAATTTGGTTGGATGCTTCGCCTCAACCCGAAGCCAACTGATCCGACTCCACCTTTAAGACAGGTTGGCCAGTGCCTTAGGCAACTTGACCCAATCAGCCAACCCAAGCCCTAAAATAACAGTTGGTGCATGTATAAGCACAAGTTTAAGCATGCACTGATGTGTCTAAGGTCCTCAAAAACTTGAGATGTATTGTTCAGTAGAGGGGATCCCTCAAGAAGGGGCTAGACCATAAATCACCTCACAGGATGGCATTTAAACATCTTATCCATATGTTATTTACTGGGTTTTTGAATAGTTCAAATAAAACGTCTCTCCATTGCAATAATGTCTAAAACTTATTCTCGGATAAACAAATTGCCATGGTAAGACTCACTGAATAGTGAGTCTGATATTCAAAATATGGTATACGTCACGTCACAAGTTATGGGACCCAGACTGGCTACAGGTTCTATGGCCCCACACTTGGGCCTTTTTCTAAGGAAAAAAGACTATTAAACTAGTGGATATATAACCACTCCAATTATAACTATGTGAAAGTGTAATTTTTAATTTATAGGTTGGTGAAGAAAATGAGTACAATACCGGATTTTGGAGCAGAGCATCTTATTGTCAAGCAATAACCGTTTTGTCCATGATGGCTTTCCATTTTCCGGTTTTCCTATGTCCAATACGCATGGAGATTGTAGACTCTAATGAGTATAGAGTAGTTGACGCCAACCTATTATCTTCAACCTGTTGCATATGAACCACTGAAAACCTAAATGCTTATTACTCAACAGCAAATAAAGTAATTAAAGCCTAAATGTGTATCATTCATCAGCTCCCCAGACCCCTAAAAAACACACATCACTTCACCAACTCTAGCATCATGGCCTGACAGCTGCATTATCTCTCTCTCTCAAAAAAAAGAGAGTACAGAATTCAAGATTGCAAACCTTTGGATGCTGTAAGAAATCAGAAACTGGTGTATAGTAGCATGTTTCTGCTCCTGTGTGACATGTAGGACCATCAGGTTTCCCAAGATAAATTATCTGAAATAAGATTTCAAGTAAACCCCTGTCCAGATTTAAAAGAGACGATTCAAGTTTAAGTTCCAAAATTCAGTTCTTGAGAAACATACTGAATCACGATCACAGTCAAGAAAAATTTCATGAACATTAATAAAGTTCATGGATGTCTCCCCCTTCGTCCATAATGTTGACCGTGAACGGCTGTAGAATGTAGCCTTCTGAGATGAAATTGTTTTAGCCAGAGCATCCCTGTTTGCAAAACCTTGCATCAAGATAGCTCCTGTGTCTATGTCTTGGGCAATCGCCACTGCCAAGCCTTTGCCATCCCACTTAATGCTGTCCAGTAATGTATTAACCTGTAAGATTTCCAATTAAAAAAACTAAGAATTATTTCATTAATGTAGACAAATAAATAAACTTTAAAATCCATATATCTGCATTCTTAACGTTAGAATGTAATAACTGATATGGCCCATTCAAGTATCAAGTTAAGACCGTTAACTGGTCATGCAACTTGTACAGCACAAAAGAAAATATCCATGATCCATCTTAATAATTTATCATATTCAAAGCCAACCTTGTGACTCTAAAAAAGAAATTTGCTTAACAGTTCAAGAATAAATATGGAAGAATAAAATGAAGATCCTAAGGAAACACCAATTTACCGGCTTGAACAGCTAAAAATGTTAAATTTTCTGATCCTTGTGGTTATGTGTATCACGCAATAAGACATTAAGACTCTGAGCAACAATAGATTCAAAAGCTGACACAAAATTATACAATCAATTCGATTAGGTACAATCAATCATTTGATCCTTTGATGCACATTAGGTACTTCCCCATGGTAAAAAGGATATAAAAATGCAACCTCCGGATCATTCAACAATTCCTACTAAATTCCACAAAATTTCATTTTAGAAGAGGAAACATAGCTTAAAAAATGGATATGTAGAATCGGTAAACACTAAGTAACCATAGAGTGTAGATCATCGAGCACCAAAAGATACTAGAAAGAGAAAACCTGCAGAAATATTGTGATACCATCCTACAGCTTTCTCCCTCTTCTTTCTTCCAGACATGTAGAGGCCCCTGGAATTTAACAGAGAGATCTGTAGGCACCCGGACTATGTCTTGTAACAATGGAAGACTTGAAAAACAAAAACATACCAGTGCAACCATGAGACCCTTATCGGGACCAAGTTTAGCATCAAAGGGCTGCTTGGACACAATGGGCAACATATGACGAATCGTTAGAGCATTTATCCCTTAGACTCTGCTGACCAACACTTTTCTTTATGGGGAGAAAGGGGGGGTTGACTTAGCCAAGATATTAATCAAAACAGAAACTCCTTGGATATTCAGCTTCAGCCAAGTCAAAGTATTTTTAGAAAAACACTAAAACGTAGATAAATACAAATAAAACACAAGTGGCGATGATCTTAAATCCACAATCTCCATTCACGAAGTAGATTCCATGCACATTATAGATCCCTTGACCCAAAATCAGTTTGATCAGATCATTCTATGATTTTCAACCTGTGCCATACTCCAATTGGAGCAAGTATCAAGTAAGTGAGCGTACCCACAAGACCCTAGCTTCTGAATCTTGATGAGTGCAAAGAAACCCTTGTTTTGAAACATGAATTGAAAAGGAAAAATATTGGATGAGCTAGGGTAAGATATAAGGACCATGGAACGAACAAGCAATGTAAAATCAAAACCCTAATGAATAAAATGACAATGGAGAATGTGGTTTCTGGATTGGAAGTACCTTGGATTTGAGGAAGATTTCTTTCTCTGGTTTCTGAGCAGATACACAGACTAAGCGACAGCTTTTCTTGTTGTTGATGCTGGGAGAATATTTACCAGGAAATACCAGAGACGGTAGATGAGTAGAAGCTGCCATGAAGGACAATAGAAGGGTTTCTGCAGGAGGGTGGAGTTGTGGGACTGAGAAGCTTGGGCCCCGTTTAGCAACGTTAGCACCTGTTCCTGTTCCTTCAGAAATTCTTGTTCTAGGGCTTAGAACAAGAATTTTATTTCTTGATCCTCGGGAATAGCAGAGACGTTTGGCAATTTGTTCCTCGAGAACAGATTTTTGCTCTAAAGAAACAGAAACAACATTTGGATAATGAAACTACTTCTTAACATTAGTTCTGCAAATCCATCCCCATTAAGCCTAAAATTAACAAAAAAAATAAGACCAGTTAGCCAATGAACCATAAATACCTCAACAGGAAAAAGTATACAATGAAAACCGAAAAGGCAAGGTGATTGTATGCTGAATAAAACAAGCAGACAAGAGAATGACGCTGCACATTTTAACAGGTATAAGACAAATTATTACAAGTCTTTAATCTTTGGGAAAGAGGGAAAGAAGTGGCATTATCTAAACAAAGAAAATGAGAATATAAAAGATGCTAATGTGAACCATAGCATAAACAGAGATCTTATAAGAATAAAATTCCAGGATTAAAGTCAGTTAAGCTTAAATAATTCAACAGAATGCCGTAGAACCTAATATAAATCTAAAAAAGCAACCTTCCACACTTCCCTCCTTTAAAATAAATATACATCAAGCATTCAGCAACACATATTCAGCACCTATGTTATCACCAAAAGAACTGGAGAGGGTATTGGAATTTTTAAAAATAGAAAACTGAAATCAAAGTCCAATCAATCTACACATATGTATCTAATTAATTCAGTTAAAAAAGCCGATTCATTGAGACAAATCAAGACAGGCAACAACCATAAGTCCTACTACACTACTAGTATAACACATCACACTGCAAGCAGAAACCATCAACGACTTGGTTTATACAGAAACAGATAGCAAAATATATACTATAAATAAGTTCAGAAACAGAAAATAAATAATTTCTCATTTTCTTTTCTTTTTTTTGCCAAACGCGTTTCTGTTCCGCAGGAACATTGAGAACAGGAGAAACGCTCTAATGGAACATTGCCAAACGGGGGCTTCATTTCCCTTGCTAAAGTTTCTATTTTTTGGATTGTGTGCCTGTAGACTGTATGGCATAGATGAATTGGGTTCAAGCTCTTGTTCTCTATCTAATAATTGTTGAGTTCATTTGCTTGCTTACAAGCATATAACCATTGCCTAACATAATTGGATGATCTCATTCATCCGTGTAGTAGTTAAAGCTCAAATTATATAAGATGTGTTAGATGGTTATTATGATCCACGTATATACTTTTAAACCCTTGAGCTGGCCTTTTCTATCAAGGATCAAAATATAGTTTTCAGGCGTGTAGCATCCTTATTCAAGGTCATGGAGACCTACGGATACATTGATAAAGGGGTATGGGGGTTTTCAAAGTTTGGGAAGGTGTGTCCTTCAATACTTGTGGGGTAATGCTGTTATGCTCCTCACTTTTGTGGAATACATGTCACTTCTCAAGGTTGTTCTCAACCGTGGTTCTAAGAGTTGGTTCTGTGTTCCTCGCACAAGATGCAAAGTGAAGGGTGAAGAAGGTTGGGCTTTGATAGGTTTGCATCACGTGTCCTTCGTCCAAGGTCCAAGATGTGCACCATTGTTGACCTCTACAGTGAGTGGTCTTGCTCCACGTCGTTGCTCTCCACCTCAGTTGTGCTGCATAGCTCGGCTGGTCGTTGTCCACATAAGCATCCATGTGGTGGCTCAATTAGGGTGGTTCATGCTCCCATTACCTAAACCCTAGTTCCAAAGTCAAGGAGTGAGGTGTTTGGCAGCCATTAGGAGGACAATCTCTTCATGTGCTCAATTGTGAAATTACCCAGTTTCTCTCATGGTTTGGGTTGTGACCTAGCCCAGTCCAGGCATTAAATGCCAATGATTGGAGGCTGAGCATGGGAGATTTAAAAAAATAATAATTTAATTTTCAAACTAAGTGGCATTGGGTCATGATGCTTGTCTTTTGAGCTCTCATGCATACATTGACCGTAGGGTGTAATCTGAATTGTTTATCGTCAACCTATCTAGGCCATTAGCCATCCCTATAAAAAGGGAAGGAACAGAATCGATTGCCTTTCTCATTTGAGTGAGCATCTGATGGAGTTCAGCTTGGGTCGTCTTCTAGAGTACTTTTGGCTTCAGTGTATAGCTCTTTCCCACTAAGTGCTTCTTCATGCCTTCGCCTTTGTCTTCCTTAAAGTTGGGACTAGGTAGCTAGAGCTCGGGTAATGAGCAAAGTCAAAGGTCATCTTACTGGGAGGTGGCAGGTGGCTGAAGTGGTAGTCCCCGAGACTAATGACAATGAGGCCAAGGTTGAGGTGGACACCCTTGGAGTTGAATTCGAAGAAGATGCCCATGAGGAGGCGAACAAGGATTTTGTCCCCCCTTCTTGGCTGAGGTTAAGGTAGATTACCATGGTGAAGAGGTTGAGGAGATCTCAACTCGAACCCTAATTAGTCTTGTAGACACCTCTTGTTACTTGTTTGAGGAGGATATGTTAGGATCAAGGAGCAATTGTTTATTGGGTTGCAAGAGACCCCAAAAGGTCGGATCTTGATGGTGGGAAGCATGTACTTTCAAAAAAAATTCAGCCAAATCAAGATAGAATCAAATTTCCAAGGGAGAAAATAGTTTTCTCTATAGATCGATCTAGGATTCAACTAATTTGATTACCAAAACAAGGGAAGAATGTTACCTGATTTGGATGACACAAACTTAGCTCCCAATAACACACCCAAGAAATCAACCAAACTCTCCAAGTTGAACACAGTGTAACCCAATTCAAGAACGGTCAAACTTTGTGAGAACCAAACCTTGTTGATTTGCACTCCAATGAACTAATCAAATCTCCGATGGTTTGCATATGTTAACCACTTGAGGGACTAGGATTTTTTCTAGAAAACTCACAAGAAAAGAGAGAAAAATAATCTTCTTTCAGCTTTAGTTGGACTAGAGTTTCTGGGAGAATTATTCTTTATGAAATTCTTATCTCTCAACTCTTCTACACTCAATCTTATATAGAGTTGGACTCCTAGAGTCCTAAAAAGAGTTTTTCAATGATTTTCAACTGTTTTAGAAAGTTCCTAATTGACATTTGAGATAAGATTTTAATCTAATTAGGAGTTGGGGAGAATAGTCTTTTCCTAATTCAGTCTAAGAATCCGAACAACTTAACCTCTTAGAGGCGTTCTACAACGTGAATTGTTTTCTTGTTGACGGTTCCAAAAACAAATCAAAACCATCTGGTTTGAAAATAGATTGTTTCTCAAAACAAAAACACAAAAAAACGTGTTCTTGATTGTGTGTTTGTTTTCTGTTTTCAAAACAGAAACCAAAAAAATGTTCTTGAATCTGGTTTCAAAAACATGTTTCATTTGATTATTCAACTTCGTGCTCCATAAATCATATAATTTCTGTACTAAAAAATTTGTTTTTGTTTTTTAAAAACCAATATTTTGTTGGTTACTAAAATATGTACTGTTTTTTGAAACAAAACCAACTTGCTTTTCCTTTTGAAAACAAAAACAGATTTCAACATGTTTTTGATTTTTTTTTTTTTTTTGCTGATTGGCGATTCCAAAAATAAATGAAAGCAAAAACATTCATGTTGTAGAATGCCCCCTTAGTCAAACTTGTCTTGTTGGAATGTTACCAAAACTCTCAAGTGAATGTTTTCTCACATGGATGACCAACCTCCTTGGCCTCTTCCTTGTATAGCATGGGACTCACCAAGCTCCCAAGCTATGTTGAAACACATGGGCGAATTCACTAAGTAATCCTTAGTGAACCGCTCCCAATCCAATTGAGCTTAAATTCGGTCCAGCGCTTTATGTTACAAGTGGGATTTGAGTTTTAGCCATCCTATGAACCCAATCCAATTGTTTAACAGAAAAAACCCATGAAGTTAGGGGTGCAAGCCAGGCGGGTTGGGCCGGGTTTATGGTCAACCCGAGCCCAACCTTAAAATTTGGGCTTAAGGCCCGAGCTCGAACCAAGCCCAAATTTCCCAATCCGAGCCCAGCCCACACTGTAATTTGATGCACTCGGGTTGGGCTCGGGCTCGGGCCCGGGCCGGGCTTGAGTTGGTCAATGAACACACTCTAAAATTATACATACATATATTTGTGTGTGTGTTTGTGTTTATGCAAACATGTATACATATTTTTATGTATATTTGTATGCAAAATATGTATGTATATATGTAAATATATATGCAAAATTAACAAATATATACATATGTGTATAGTTGGGTTGTGCTCAGGCCACGTTCAGGCTACCTAAGGGCTAGGCTCGGGCCCAGCTCAAAAAATAAAAAAGCCCGATTTCTTGGGCCCAAGCCCAACCTGAGGATAAAAAATCCAAGCCCAAGCCGTGTAAAATTTCAGGTTGGGCCGATTCGGGCTCGGGTTGGGTCCACCCAAGTTGCACCCCTACATGAGGTTTTAGCCAAAATAATCTTTTGCTCTCAACCTCTTTTTGTTTTTTTGATCAATAACACTTTCATTAATCATCAGTAGAAAATTTATAGGAGGAAGACAAACACACTTATCTTCCAAGAGTCACTAAGAGCCTCATAAAAGAAAGAAAAAAGAAGAAAAAGAGAAAAGAATACACTAAAGTTATAGCTTAGCCCAAAACAGTGAATCCCTTTCTGCCCCTTGTTTAACTAAA
>NW_010729082.1:535160-563333 GCF_000365185.1 Nelumbo nucifera
TTCCACAAACTCCTTGAGCCCTTCAATTACCCCCAAACCTTCTAACAACACCATCCCTCTCTTTGCTTCCCTGATTTTCAAGCTCAGCTGACCATTTAATCTCAGTTCCTCAAATAGGAGCTCCTTAGATTCAATCTTCAAAGCTTTTTTCCAACGACCTACCTCCACAAATTCTCCCATCTCAGTTCCTCACCCTCTCACCTTCTCTTTGCTTCACCCTCTCACCCTCTCACCATAGATGAAAATGAAACTCTTTTGCTCTCAACCTCTCAGCCAATAATATTAGTACATTGTCCAAAGAGAAGGACATCTTCCCAAGCTAGAAGATGCAACATCACACACTCTGCTCAGATGAATCTTGCAAGCCCTTTTATAAAATAAAGTATTTATGGATATAAATACATTTGATTTCCATCAAAGCGAATATAAACTAGGATATTCTCTTTGTTTGACAAAGTAGTTGATCATGTCATAATGATCACCCAGTTAAGTGATATTCCAAACTACTCCAACATACCCAAGTATTTTACCCCTAATCGATCTTACTAGTTAAGCATATCAAAAGCACCTAGTCCAATACCTAGTGCAGTATCATTACCAAGTTAGAGGCTAAGTGTAACTTTATAGTTTTACCCATATGTCTCCAAGGTTTAGGGAATAACAAGAAATGGTTCCTATTCAGTGCTTCACCAAAACACCCACTCATTGTACCTTAGGTTTAGCCCTAGCTATTGAGACAAATTGTCCCACCAATTTGGTAGTACAATGCTGTCAGCTTTGACATGATAAGCTCCCCAAGTTCGTCAAATGGTTAAGAACATTCTAAACTAACATAAGTCTTGTAAATATCTACTTTAATGGGTAATTCACAGAAGCATACCAAAACACACATGAAATAACAATGTTCTGATTTCATTCACCAATAAAGATTTGATTATTTTAATTTGTTTAGAGCTAAGGGCATACGATATCTAAATAGTAATACCTTATCCCTCTAGTGTATGAGCTTAGGTTCTCAAGGAAGGGATAGAAGGTTGATTCTCCTTGGCTTAGTGAGCTTTGCGTGTACGAGGACAACATCGGGGATGGTCTCAGGTTTCCCTTAGATAAGGGGTTAGTAGTTATGCTGAGAGACCACCTCATATTGCATGTTTAGTTAAGGCCCAACTCTTTTTGATACATGATCATACTCCTTTGTTTTTATACCATCCATGACCTATTGATGACATTTTTCATCTTTTACAACCGTTTCTCTCAAAAGAAGGATCAACAGAGGGGGTATTATTATTTCTCTACATGGCTGAACTTGGCAGTGCTCTTCAGAACCCCCTCCTTAAACCATGATTGGAAGGGGAGTTTTTTTTTTTTTTTGTGTAGTATAATGATAGATTGCCCTTTGGGTCCAAGCTTGTCGTCCTGAGTATTAAGTTGAAGATGCCCAATTCAAAAGAGCTCTCCAAGGAGGAGTAGGGAGCCTTGGCACACATGGCCAAGCTTGAGGTTAACATCAAGGAGTATACCTCTAATGCTTTTTTGATCCATGTTGAGTTATGCCCAACTCAACTTGATTGGTTACCAAGCTATTAAACATTTGATCCTTTATAGTTTTCTTTCCAAGTACTAACTTTGGTCGGTGTTGTGAAGGTACCAACATGGATGCCAATGAGGAGCAGCAAATAAGGTGCTTCGTGAGAGCACAGCGCCATAGGCAAGGAATAAAGTTACAGTCACAGGCTTGATCTGGATTCATGTTCAGCCACACACCAAGGAGCTTGTAATGAGACCTTCCAAGAAGCAGCGGACTATCACAAGAGCGTAGTGGTGTTAGACTTTGAATAGGAGAGCTGGTGGGAGGCATTCAGCAGCAAACAACTCAACAAACAAGCACAAAGGACATACATTGAAGGAAGCAAAGGGCGAGGTTTACTGCCCCAACTGGAAGGTTCACCCCAATGATACCTTAGAAATAGAAGGGGTCACTGAGGAGCTCGCTCTAGGGGTCCTGTTGAGGATCCAAACTGTATGAGGGTGCCCGATGTCAGCACCCAATTTTTGCTCTACCACCTCTCGACCCACTTCCTACACTTTGGATACCCGATCAGACCCCACCGTTCCTTCCAAAACATGTCAAAACTCCAAGAAACCAAAACTCGATTCATATACCCTCTCAAATCCACTGTTAAATTCACAAGATTCCCTTCCAATGATCATGATTGTGCCGCCTCACCACACCTTTCATACAATAATACTCCATCACATAAAACAAAACCTTTAAATAACTATGAGCATAGGAAAATGGCTCACTTGGGCTGATTTGGAGTCGCCACACATCAGATAAGGAAATGGAGGTGACGGACCCTTTGGGAAGTACATTAGAAACCATTTTTATCAAATAGTTGCTCCAAAGCCCAAGATGGCTCAAAACTCAAAAGGTTTAATGGGAGAGGGAAGGGGTTAGGCACCCTTCTCCTAGGTCCAATAAGTGGAGCCCACATGGGGTTTTCAAACAAGCACAAACACAATTATTTAAACAAACAAAAATATACTAGTAACTTTAAAAGCAAAAGACAAGAATCAACAAATCTATCCTACCAATTTTTATTATTATTTTATCCTTATTTTTATTTTTTATCATTTATTTTTTATTTATCTTTTTTTCATTATAGTTATTTCTTCATTTTTTCTGTTTTTTATTTAATTTCCCCAATTATTCATTTCATTATTTTTCTTTATTTTTTATTATTTATTTATTTAGTTAGTTATTTCTTTACGGAATTCTATTTGTGTATTTAACTTGCTGGATCAGTCATCTATTTATTCTATTTTTATATTTTTGTACTATTAGTGGCCTATCCTCCCTCCTTGTCACCTAAACACAACCGAATCTAAACTAACCATCCCACTTCATCTCTAATGCCCACTTTGCTTATTATTTAATTTATTCTACTTTTTAAAATTTTTATTTTTTTTACTTTTTTACATTTTTGTCTTTTGTATTTTTTTATTTTTTATTCCTTTTTTGTGATTGATTTATCTTCCTAGGCTAATCATCTTTCTCATTCTCAACCTGCAAAATAGAGGAATCATCTTGGATCCTTCACATTCTTCTCAAGACCATTTGCTCCCCCTTTTTGCATTAATTTTACTATTGTAATGAACCCCAATGACCCAAATTCTTACACTTACAGTCTTGCCAGACCTTGATTAACACAACAGATGCAGACCTTCCATTACATTATTAAGAAACTGAACTCAAAGGATTCTCACAATTCAAACCACCTCATTCGACCAAGTCAAAATCACAATAAAACATCACACTGGAGCAAGTAGAGGGATCACAGCAGAATTTGTGTACTCACATGACATAGTAGATACGATAAACAGCAAATGGACACACAGTTGAGATAGACACCATGCTTAGGCAAATCAACAGTCAATAGAAATGCAGTAAAACTTCTATTGATCCTAAATACAGTGGATGAGATAGAAGACGAATGAAGAGGCCGTTGAACAGTAAATAATAGGGACCTGATATCTTGCCTGAGTCGGGTTTGGCCTGAATCCGCACAATGCAATAGGGGGATCGGGAGTGTGCCGTTCTCAACTTAGCCTGAGATTATTTAGCCTGGCAGTGTTGATCGATGCTCATAACCAGGAGCTTTCTATTCTAAATCAAATCGTATTTAGCCTGAGATTAGACCCTGCAACAGGGGAACTGAGAACATTTGCTATTCCTACCCTCCTTCAAACGGCGACACTGACAGACGAATCGCAGTTGGGAGCTGAGCAAGAGGAAACGATCTGCTGGGTGAAAGTTTCACTGGAGATCGAGAAGAGCACGGACCTGAAGGCCGACTGCTACTGTGGTTTCTTATTAACCGGTGATGACTGAGAACAGGGGGCCGCTAGAGTGTTTGGGACAGACGAAAATGGTCAAGAAAGGACAAGGAAAACGATGAGGAAAGAAGAGGAGATTCAAGAACGACGAGGGGTAAAACGAAAATGGACGAAAATCGAGAGGGATGGCACTGGCGCTGCTGATAGAACTCTGTTCGGTGTCGAGTGGAAGGGGATGATGAACAGGAGATTTGGGCGATTAGGTTCTGGTTCGATAGACGAGAGAGGGGAACTGTGGGGGTGGCCAAGAGAGAGGGAATGAGAGAAAAACGGAGAGAAAAATGTGAGAGGAGAGAACGGTGGAGGAATTCCACCGCAGATCGGCCGCTGTGTGTCGAGAGGAAGAAGGAAATGGACAGTGGATTTTTCGGATTAGAAGTAATTGTTTTGACGCCCATTCCACTTTTTCAAATCAGTTATTATGTTTCTAAGTACTTATAGTTATATTTATTCAAATCACAATTTTAGCCTTCATTTCTCTCGTACATTTATATAATACTTTTCAATGAACAGGGGGAGGTTGTCGTCGTTGCAACTCCCCTTTTCTTTCTCCCTTCGAGTGTTAGAGAGCATCAACAACCTCTCCTTTTCTTCTTTTTCTCCTTTGTTTTTTGTTCTTCTATAACCACGAACAAGACATTGTTCATCTTCCTCCCCAAAAGAGAACCAACGATAGCTGAAACGTCTCTCTCGGTTCTTCGACACCTGAACGGCGGCGACGAGTAGATCAAGCTCTGTTTCAGAGACCTGAGATCGAGCTATGAGCTCTATTTCAGAGATCTGAGATCGAGCTACGAGTTCTGTTTTAGAGATCTGAGATTGAGCTACGAGCTATGTTTTAGAGATCTAACTTCAAAGAATAGAGGAAAGAGGCCAAACGGCAGGTTCACCGGCCACAGTTCCTCACCGCCAATCGTCATCGATGGACCTACAACTGGTGTGCCGCTGCTGCTAGGGTTTGAGGATTGAATGAGTGGAGAATGGGGAGGTATAACCTCGCGGGGGTATTTTAGTCATTATACAAATTGTTAGGGATTGGTTCGTCCTAATATTTTGGAGAAGTACTTACAAAAAAAAGCCAACTTGAATCCACTTTTTCAAATAAATACTTCTTTAAAAAAAGTACTTTTCCCCACTTCTTTACCAAACACCCATAAGTACTTAAAAACCACTTAATGTGTGGTCCCATGTCTTAAAAGAAGTACTTATTAAAAGTGTTCTCAAACAATGCCTTAATCTACCCTTATAGGAAATTAATTAACACTACCCCTATAGTCAGTATTATCTTAAAATATCATGCTTACAAAAAGTTTCCCTACAACTCCCTTCCCTTTAAGGCTTTAAGGTGTTAACTCTTCCCCACAAACCGTTTCACGTGTTAGATTTAATGTTACATTATACCCAAAGTACCCTTCAATGGTTGGAAATGCCCCTTTGACTTGCACACAATGAGATGAAGAGCAAAAGATGTTATGGTGGTTAGTGCCTTTTGGTATTCATCGACAAGAACACTGGTCTGGTGTAGAATTCCTAAGCATACACATCAAGGAGTCGTGTGAACAAACATTTTGGGTTGGTTGTATATTGACAACAATCATGGTTTGAAACTGGGGTTATTGACGATTGTGAATAGGAAGGAGGAAGGAGGAGGGAGGAGATTTGTTTAAGGTGAAAATAGGTCTGGAAAGGAGGAGGAAGGAGGAAGGAAGAAGGACGAGGGAGGAGGAAGAATGAAGACAGAGGAAGGTGATCTATAGATGTTCGATGAAAAGTTTGCCCATGCCCAACCCCACTGCTAGCGTAGTACACATAACCTCGTGCCTGCCCACACACACACATCACCGCACCAGCCCACGCATGCATATCCCTACGCCTGCCCACACATGCACAGCCCCACACTCGTGCACTCCCAGTCTTGCACTTGCCTGCACACTCCCAGCCTGCGCACGCCCACCCCATGCACCCCTCACATACCTACACACCCAAGCACCCCTCTAATACCATGAAGGTTTTCTGCCCATGTGGTGGTGGAGAGTGTGTACTTGTTGTTGTGCGGAACAAGAAGATTGAGAATGTTGGGCGAGTGTTCTATGATTGCCATTACTATGTAGGTCATATATTGTGTTGTGATTTTGCATTGGGCATTTGATAACGTATCATCTAACCCAATTCTTGGTTATTGCTGTAGTTTGCCCTTGATAGAAGACATAATTTCTTTTTTATGGAAGGATGAGGCAAGGAGTTGTCCATGTGAAAGTGGGGTTTGCAAGGTTTTCACATCTAAATTGCCTGGTACACAAGGGAGATGATTTTGGGTTTGCGCAAAGCCCCAAGTAAGATGTATTTGCTTTTACAAGTTAGTTAAATCTTTAATCGTTGAATCCACATCATTTTTTGTAGGATGCAGGTGGGTGTAGGTTCTTTGCATGGATACCAGGGAGAGCAAATGTCCAACATAACACGGGGAGCGTAACCATCAAAAGAGATGGGGCAAGGCCTTCAAGAAGTATGGAAATGTCATGTAAAGACCCACTAGATGAGGTTGAAGCAGTCATCCAATCAGAGAAGGACAACTTTGATAGAATGTCTGAATTTTGTGATAAATTGTTGGGTCGTATTAAAAATATGTGAATCAAAGATGTATAATCTGATGCACTAGTATGTAATGTTGGTAATCAAACAATTTACAAATCAAACTTAGTTTTTCTTTACAAAGATGCATAATCAAACTTGCCTCTTTGAAGATGACCCAGTGAACCAAAAATAGATAGTGTGAACTATGTGATTCTCCATCTTAAAAAAATACAACATTCACTTTGATCTATTAACTCTGAAATCTTACTTTCACATGGAAGATTTTGAGCCCTGATATTAAAGTGGAGATTTGAATTGGAACTCTAGGAATGTTTTTTCTTTTTTTATTCTTTAGTTGAATCCCTCCACCATTTGGGTTTCAGATTACCTAGTATGACCCATAATGGATGGGGCCCAACTAGTCAACTTCTCACTTAAAGCTGAGACAAACTCAAGTTTTGGTGTTTCCCAACCATGGACAGAGCTACACTTGATTTTTTTCCCTTTTTCTCATAAATAGTTTTCATACTAACAAAATTGATGAGCATCTAAGACCCATAGAACCATATATAGCTAAGGGAATAGCAACTAAGATATGACTGAAGATTCATGAACAACCTGATTTGAATTAGGAAAGTCAAGCTTGCATTGGTCTACATTTACTAACCAATAGAAGACCCAATGATGGGTTTAATTCACTCATTAGTTCAAGGAAAGTAGAACAATCTATACATATAGCCTGAAACTCATGGCACATCAAGCATGAACAGTCATTAATCAGATTACAAGATGATGAAGATTTTGAAAAACTGTGATTAAATTGAAAAAGGTTTATGATAATTCTATAAGAGTGCACTTCCCCCTTGAAAAACCATCTATTGATAGTTTCAAGCTAGCTAGTAGCTTATTGAAGAACCACACTTCCCCCTTGAACACCCCTTAAGACCAGCATGTGCTTACAATCATGGTAATTCTTTTCCTTTTATGTGATTCTCACTTTGAATGCAAAAAAAGCAAAGAGGCAATCAAGAGATGAAGAAGGTCTCTATAGCATTTCTTTTAGTAAGACATTCACTTTGGACTTTGCTTAAACAGAGACTAGGGTGTGTTCACAATCATGACAATTCTATAGGAATTTTTCTTTTCTTTTCTTTTCTTCTATGTGATTCTCACTTTGAATGCAAAAAGGCAAAGAGGCAATCAAGAGATGAAGAACTTGCTTAAACAGCACAAATATCATGACCTAAGCAGTGAATGATAAGTGACAGGTGCTCTAAAGGACCTGGGCAGTGAATGACAATGAATGCATTATATGCTCTAAATAAAAGCAACTCAACTACAAACATACTTAACCTTTACCAAATTCCAATTCCAACTCAACTACTCACCTGTTTTGTTAGACAAGCAAAAAAAAAAACAACAAAAAGAATAACCCAACAAAGGGTTATCTTTATAGTATGAAGAGACTTCCATTAACAATTCTATTGGTCATAAAGTCCATTTCTTTATGCTCCAATTTTGATGAAGAGTATGCTAAAAAGGATTCAAGTATCAACAATTAATAAATTTTAAAACAATCATTCATTCAACATCATACAATACTACTAAAGCAAATGGTTTGTGCATCAACATTTACAAAAAAACAAGTGTTACATGGTCAATATATTCAACTTGACATGGTTCTTGCATTAAGAGTGTTGATCATACAGAAAAAAAAAGTGTTGTATGGGATATCAACCACAGTCCAAAAAATACCATCATATATAATAAATACACAAAATATTGTGTGTTGATCATCCACATGGTTCTTGCACTAAGAGTGGGATATGTATCCGTGCACAAAAGTAGTTAATATGATTAGATATGTGTCCAAATGCACTAGTGTCAAGTATAATATAAAAAAAGATCATTCTCATACTCCCATGCCTGTATCAAGGCTGGGAATATCTGATCTCATGGCTACTTCGTTCTACAACCTACACACATCAGAAAAATTAGTCATGTTTCTATCCATGGCACAACATATATTAGAGAGGAATGTGCATATGGGTATTGTTACCTGTCTAACTAGTGGGCCAATGTGAGTATGGTACAACCTCCCTCTGCCCCCCCTTTCCTGAATTGATCGGCATTCCTTTAGCTCTCCCACATGATGAATAACATGTTGCATATGCTGGTGGAATAGGGGTTGCTATAGAATATGTTGTCACCTCATGTGTGCTCTGAAAAATATGAGTAGATGCACCACCCCTCCTGACATTCAACAATTTTCTCCTAACAAATCGGGTACTTCCAGGTTGTACAGGATTAGGCCTTGCACCTACAATTTTAATTTTGGACATTAAAGCTCATCACTAAGGGAATGTTTAAGGGACTTTGAAACACTTGAATTAACATTAGTGGGACTCAATATTACCTCAACATTAACATTAGTGGCACTTAGGGGTGGAGCATGACAGTTCCTCCTATTGTGCCATAGACCATTGAAGATGGAACATCAAACAGTCTTGCATTGTAATGGGACATGATATGATGGTCTTGATTCATCTTCCTCTCTCCTTCTGCTGACTGGAGGTTTACCTAATCTTCTCTTCACTACTGGAGGTCTAATTGGTATGTGATTAATAGGTGACCAATATTTCTCACCAAGTAGGGCATGTACAAAGTGGTTGTATACTTTCACATACATGTCCTTGTGAAAGGCTTCATCACAGTGTTCTTCCACTTGCCCCTAGTATAGGTCAGCATTACAAGAGCATGAGCACAGGGGATGCCACTAATGTCCCAAACCGTACACGTGCATGTCTTGGTATCCATCCTTGTGACATTCTCTACTAAATTATTCCTCAAGGTCTGATACTCATATTGCCTAGATAAAAAAAAAAACTATTATTGATCTACAAGTACAATATCCAATTAGTATCATGTATAGTGAATTATACAACAAAACACAAGAAAGATGGAATGAGTGAACATGTCATCATTACGTAGCTTCTGTCCTCCTATCAATAATGGACTATACCTTCGGTAGTAGCTCACCCCCTTGTATCTATTTGTATCAAACCTCTCGAATTTCTTGTGCATCCATCTCTTCCTTATATCCTCTAACATGTCAACAATTGGCATTGCTCTAGCCTCCCCTATCCATGAGTTAAATGACTCACTCCAATTGTTAGTGATGTCATTTGACTTAACAATGGGATCAAACCCATGTTTAGACCATGTGTCAGGGGGGACTCTACATAGTTGATCATAGGCATCTCTGGAGCTTCTCTTCACTACTTCATATGGTGATTAAAGTAGCCTGTTTGTAGGACTTCCCGGCAGCCCATACAACATCTTTTAGTGTCTTTCCCTTGTATGTTTTCTTGAAGTTGCTATACAGATGCCACAAACAGAAGTGATGGTTTGCCCTAGACATGCATACTGAAACACCATCGACTATACTCTATCAACAATCAATTGGTTTGTTAGATATCAATATACGCAAAATCCAGTAATATAACAAATATAATTAAATTATATCATACATACACACCTTCTGCTAGTTAGACATAAATGACCATCTGTGTGGGTCACTCAAAAACCACATCTAGCTTTCCTTGTTCTCAGCCTCTACTATAGAATAAGCAATTGGGAATATACCATTGTTCCTATCAAGTCCCATAGTTGATAGTATCACCCCTCTGATAGAACCAATCTTTGTGTGGCAACCATCCAATCCAACAAGTTTTCTACAATCCTCTAGGAAACCAAGTTTTGGTCCTCCAAGGCATATGAACACTCTCTTGAAAGTTTCAAACCTGTCATCTATTGTAGCCATTGGAGCATGCAGCTTAATAATTGACCCATGGTTGTTGTTGAATAATGTTGTGCAATATTGGGGTAGCCTTGCATATGATTCAACCAAAGATCCCCTAATCCTGACAATAGCTTTGATATGGGCTCTATGAACCTTCCTCCATGAAGGTTCTATCCCATAGAGTCATCTAATCTCAGATCCAAGTACATGGACTGACATGCTATGATCAATCCTTAAAAGACCCTCTATCTTGGTGGGCATCCATGTATTTGTTGCCTCCCTATTTGTGGTTATCTTTAAACAGGTATGTGTGTCATCTATGGTTTTTACTATGAAACTACCCCCATCATGACTTAGAGAGGCATGTATCCTCTAGCTACATGAATTGTTGGTACAAACACCAATAAACCTGCACTTCTTATTCTTCATTCTTTGGATTCCAATGCCCTCCACCACATAGTATTGTCACAAGGCCTCCCTAAACTCCTTAACATTTGCAAATACCATGTCGACCAAGAATTTTAACTTAGAGAAGTCAAATTCATACGGACCTTTTGCACTATCTTTGCCCCTTCTGAAACCATATTCATCATCACATGGACTATCACAGTCACTTGCTGGTTCATAGTCTGATAGGACAGTTGTAACCTCATTCCCACCTTTGTTTACTTCTCCATCCACAGATGTATCACATTGTACACCATTATCTTGTACACCCCCACCATCATCATTAGATACATCCCCCTTAACATCCAACTCATCACATTCACTTTCAAACCCTTCATTAGCTACATCACCTTCAATTTCCAAGCCATCAGCATCACCATGCCACTCCTCACCATATTCATCACCATGAGCACCATCATCTGAAGAAGACTCAATAACGCAACAGTTATCATCACATTCAAATTTTCCTTCCCTTTTCATGGCTACCAGCACTTACAACAATCATCATCACATTCAAAGTATATGTCAAAGGAAGAAAACAAATAAAAAATAGTAATAAAAGTAACTCATTATAAAAATATTTTTGGCAAAGTAACCCCTCCTATGTATCAAAAACCTTATAGAATCAAGGTATATTTTCTATAAAGAAAAACAAAAAAAAAAACAACTTATAATGTGAAAACTATATATTTTTGGCAAAGTGACATCTCCTAGGTATTAGAAACCTTACAGAATCAAGGTATATTTGTCATAAAGAAATAAAACAAATAGAAAATAGTGATAAAATTAACTCATCATGTGAATATTTTTGGCAAAGTGACCCTTCCTAGGTATCAAAAACCTTACGGAATTAAGGCATATTTGCTGTAAAGAAAAACATTGAAATTTGGCAAAACGATCCCTTCTAAATATTAGAAACCTTACGGAATCATGGTATATTAACTGCAAGGAAAACAACACTTAGAAACCAACATAATATAGCATTTGAAAGCAATTCATAATGTAAATATTTTTGGTAAAATAACCCCTCTTAGGTATATAGGAACCTTATGGAATCAAGGTATATTTGCCATAAGGAAAAAACACTTAGAGACCAACATAATATAGCATTTGAAAGCAATTCATAATGTGAATATTTTTGGCAAAGTGACCCCTCCTAGGTATAAAGGAATCTTACGGAATTAGGGTATATTTGTCGTAAAGAAAAATAACAATTGAAAGCAACTCATAATGTAAAAACTATTTACTTTTGGCAAAGTGACCCCTCCTAGGTATCAAAAACCTTATGGAGTCAGGGGATATTTGTTGTAAGGAAAGACATCAAAAGAAAATACGCAACAACATTAAAAACAACTTAACATGTGAAAGCTAAGTAATTTTTTCAAAGTAACCCCTCCTAGGTATCAAAAACCTTACAGAATCAAAGAGTATTTGCCGTAAAGAAAAACAACGACGAAAATAACATTAAAAGCGACTCATCATGTAAAAATTGTTTTTTTTTTTTGCAAAATAACCCCTCTTAAGTATCAAAAACCTTATGAGATTAGGGTCAAGGTTCAAAATATCGATACGTATTGGCTTGTATTAGCCGATACGTATCGTCCCAATGGCTTCCCAATACGCCCTTACAGGGGTGTATTGGGGTTTTGACTGGTTCAAGGGGTAGAGGAGCCTTAAACCGCCCCCTGAACCAGTTTTGAAAAAAAATAAAAAAGCAAAAAAACATTACCGATATCGCCCAATACGCCCCTACCAGTGTATCGGGTGTGTCGACATTTTGAACATTGATTAGGGTATGTTTTCCGCAAAGAAAAAAACATAGAAGATCAATCATCTAAAGTAAGGTAGGACAAAGGTTCAAACTTCTTACAAAGCACAATCATAAAACATTGACAGATTTTTTTCAATTTTCTTTTTTGAAACATTTTCGAAGATTTTAGTAAAACATCTCAAGTATTTAATAGAGGTCCTGAAATTAATATAGTATAACTACTCTTTGACATATCACAAATAACCATTTCAAAGTTTTAGACATTATTTATTCTTCATTCTTTCCTTTTTTTTCTTTTCTTTTTTCTTTTTTATTTTACTCCCTTTTTTCTTGTTTGTTTTTTTTTATTATCACTTATATCTTCATTTATTCAATCATAATACTAGTGTGGGTTAAAGCATAGAGACTTACATGACTCTAATGGGAAATCTTGATGCAGGTCAAAGCATAGAGGTACATGACTCCAACGGAATTTAGACCCTGACTAAGGCATAGATGTTGATGTGACTGGCGGAATACAGACATGAGTCAAGGTGTAGAGGCTGACATTACAAAAAAAAAAAAATACTAATGTGGGTTAAAGCATAGAAGTTGACATGACCAGCAAAAAATAGATGCGGGTTAAAGCGTAGAGACTAACATAAGTAGTGAAAAAATGACATGGGTCAAAGCATAAAGGATGACATGACCAATGGAAAATATTGACATGTGTCAAAGCATAGAGGTTGACATGACCAACGAGAAATACTGACATTGATTAGGGATAGAGGCCGACATGACCGTGTCAAAGCATAAAGGCTAACATGACCAGTAGAATACTAACGCGGGTCAAGGGATAGAGGCCAACATGACCGATGAAATACTAACATAGGTCAAGGCGTAGAGGTTGGCATGACCAATAGGAAATACTGACACGAGTCGAAGCATAAAAGCTAACATGACTAATGAAAAGCAAACGCTGGTCAAAGCATAGAGGTTGACATAACCAACAAGTAATACTGATGCAGGTCAAAGCATATAAACTAACATGACTGACATAATACTGACACAAGTCAAGGCATAGAGGCTAGCATGACCAACGATATACAAATGTAGATTAAAGCGTAGAAGCTGATACGACTAGTGGAATACAAACACGGTCAAGGCGTAGTGGTTGACATGACTTCAGTAGAATACTAATGTAGGTCAAAGCTTAAAGGCTAACATGACTCCAACGAAAAAATTGAGCAGGTCAAAGCGTAGAGGCTGGCATGACCAGTGGAATACAAACGCGGGTCAATGCGTAGAAGCTAACATGACTAATGGAAAAACTAATGCTGGTCAAAGCATAGAGAGGTTAACATGACCAACGGAGGATAGACGCAAGTCAAAATATAGAGGCTGACATGACCAACAGGAAATACTAACACAGGCTAAAGCATAAAGAGGTTGACACGACTAATGGAATACAAGAATAGAGAGAAGTTGACATGACCAACAGAAGACAGACACGGGTCTAAGCATAGAGACTGACATGACCAACAAAAAACTAATGCGAGTCAAGGAGTATAGGCTAAAATGACCAATAGGGAATACTGATGCAAGTCAAAGTATAGAGACTGACATGACTAATGGAATATTGATAAGAGTATTGTTAATGAAGTTGGGACTCCATTTTTTTAATTAAAAATCTTTAATCAAGTCAATTTCTTAAAAAGCCTTTGAGGCACCAAAATGTATGAAAACACTCAAAGGGATTTTTGAAAAATAAGGCAATGGTTTGTATGAAAAAGCTTAGAAGAACAAACATATATAAGTAACCAAGGCATATGATGTAATGGCAAGCCAAGATAGGAGCTAGGTATTCATTAGAAAGGTTAAACATTTCCTTAAACTGTGATACACAAAAAGTATTCAATTATTGAGCAATACGCAAGAACATTAAATGGGAGAATGGTAAGAAGGAAAAGTTTCAAAATATAAGGGAAAAATTGCCTTCAACCTCAACTCATATGAGAGTACTTATGTCCAAGTGGGACACATATGGTCTACATTAGATGAAAGCATATACCCTCTCTTCAAAATCATCACTTAAAAACTCATTGACTTTAAAAGAATGGTGTAATGGAATTATAAGGTGTTGATCAATGATCCACCATAGGAAATACATTTACCAAGGGGGTCTACCCTAGTTTTTATCTCTGTTTTTTTTGCTAATATAAATGGTAGGTTACGAAATCGATACTTTAATGGAGAGAATCACAATTATGATCCTTCATTGCCAGTTAAATAGGTTTATCCAGTGTTGATTTATTCAAAAGATTGATAAAAGGCCTAAAGAAGTATTAATATAGGCATTGGATGCTCGAATCACCACTTGGGAAATTTAATTCAGGGTCTAATCTCGTCATCATATTTTCATTCTCTTTTTCTTATTATTATTTTTTCTTTTTTCTCTTTCTTTTGATTAAGTCTCCCTTCATAGCCATATGGATGGAGATTGCTCTTCATATTCTTCAACATCATGAAGCATGCATTTTTATTGATTAGGAAGGATTTTATTTTGGGACGAAATGTAAATAGGTAGGGAAAATTAGAACTAACATGTGGGTGTCATCATGCAAGATCCCATAGTGATTAAATCATTTGAACTACTCCAATTTCTTTTAACTTTTTCTTAATTCTCCATTTGTCAATTCACTATTGCACTGACCTTCCTTGATAATTACCCAACTTCTTTGGTTCCCATCTTGACAAAACTTGAGAGGATTCCTACTCAAATCCCCAACTATTCTAACAAGAAACTTAGAAAGAACTTCAATCTTAGAGTAGGATCCACAAAAAAATGCCCCATTTTCCTTGTGTTTGTCCAAGCTTCATAGGAAGACAAAGCCTTTATCAATAATCCATCTTTTTGTGTTAAGGAGTGGTTGCAAGGCCTTCCTTCGTCCAGAAATCCCAAGAGACGCCATTCTTAAGCTCTCGGATCACTGCTACAAATTTGGTCAAGGCTATATCAAAGAGGTAAGTTTCTTAACTAGCATTGCTAGTTTTCATTCTTGTTAGTTAATTTTTGAATTAGTTTCCTTCAAGAAAATCTTTGCTTTAACTTCAGATTGATTGAGACTAGAAATTAAAATTTGTGAAAGCTTTCATTCTAGTTTTACGTAATCTTGGAATTAGAGGGAGAGAAGAGAGGGATTTAGGGAAATTAATACCTAAATCCTGACAACATCACGTTAAAAACTAAGATTAAAATATGCAAGAAGGGGTTCTATTTGCAAATTTAAGATTTTGTCTTTATTAATTTGAATTTTTGTAACATTAAGAACCTAAACAACTCTCATATTAGGCTGCTATAACACATTGGAAAAGGGGTGCCTAACACCTTCCCTTTCCCAATCCTTGGGATCTAAAATATCTTGGTTGTGTACCTTACCCATGGAGAGTGAAGTCACTATCAAAACAATAAAATCTATTTTCAAAGCTGAAAATGAGGGCCTATTTCACCTAAAAAATGGTTGGCAACTCCATCTTTTTTATCCAACCATGAGCTTCCTAGAGCTCACACCCAATAAGTGTGGTGGAGAGCATTGCTATCAGGGCAACCATGACAATGAGTCTTCTACCTTTTTCTGATGACAATATTGAGTTTGTACTTTTTCTAATTGGTATGCTTTATACAATGCTTGTTTGGTTACCCATGTGGTGAATCAGATGCACGGGATGGAGTACATTAAGACCATCAAGGAGCCTCAAGACCATGAAGGCTGAGTTAGAGATGGAGAAGAATGCTACAAAGACAAAGAAGGAAAAGGTTTGGAAGCTTTGGAATTGAGAGCACGACTTAAAGGGCAAGGTGGGTAGGGAGAAAAAGTTGGTTGATGAGGTTGAGGTGAGGATGTTTGAGGTGGTGAAGAAAGCCAAGGTCAATGCTATTACTGAATTTTCAGGCCTCGACTAAGTACAAAGACTTACTAGATGACTTCGGGACTGACTCCTATCACTTCATCTTTGAGTGCTATAATAGGAAGATCTTGATATCACTTCCCAAGGTAGGCAAAGGCATTGTAGGGTTTGATGCCTTCAACTATGAGGAGTTGGCCTTGAAAATTGAGGGAATTGAATCCGAGGCCGTGACTAGTGAGACAACAAGTCAGATTGGGGGGAGTGGGTGTGCTGATGAGGTTGATCCTTCAATCAAGTAATGAGTTCCAAACTCAACTTTTGGTATTGTGAGCTGGTTGATTGAACCTTCCCTCATCTTCTTATCTTGTGTATGGGTTAGTTGAGCCTCTACTCATCTTTTGGTCTTCCAAGCAAGTTGGTTGAACCTCGGCTGCAGGTTTTCTTCATTGGACCTCTTCAAATATCACAACCATTAATGAAAAATACCTTTTTGAGTTTAGTGCCCTTATCTTTGTTCTTCACTTCCCTTATTCTCTCTCTCTCTCTCTCTCTTGGATTGTCTTAATTTAGAGATATTGAGGATGTAATGAACCCCTCTAGGCCAAGGTCTCTTATCCATGCCCCTTGTACTAGGGCCAACCTGGTTCATTGCATTTAAGCTTGTTGGACCGAGGTCTTTCTTTGGTCCCCTAAAAATATGAATGACCTGGCTCATGATGTTTGGGGTTTTTGGTTACTTGATGTTGCATTGGTGGATTGAGTTGGGTTATCTTAGCTCAAGGTGCATCTGAGGTGTTTGAGCTCTTGTGGTTTCGAATTCGTGTTCTAGCGGAGGTGATGACTTGCACCTTGCTAAGTGTGGGAGCTTGGTTCCACAAGGTCATGCTAAGGAGCCTGTACAAGGGTCTGACCCTAGCTATGAGGTGTGGGATAGTCATTGGTCCTTGGCTATCTCAATGAAACCTGTTGGGACTAAGGGGTCGGTTTTGTTGGTTCTTGGCCTTCCAAGGCAGAAATAACTAGGTGGTTAGAAAATTCGAGTTGGTTGTCCTTGTGCCACAACTAGTCAGGGCACCATTCCTATTGTATCTAACCCAAATTAGGTTTATATCAAGCATGTAGTCCAACAATGTTAGTTCTCAGCATAGTTAGTGTTAGTTTTTCTAGTGCTCACTGTCTATGGTGTTGTTAGTGCTCGACATCATCAGAAAATTTTCAAGCCATTGTTGAGCTTGGCACCCTGTTATTGATAGTACATTCTCATATTCAAGGAGTTCTAGGAGTATAACCTTCCTTCACTGTCTTCTAACTGATAAGAACTTAGTAGGGTCCTTCCCAATTGGGTCCTAGATTATTGATGCTTAGCATGGAAATAGTGCCCTTTCTTAGTACAAGGTCACTTACTCTGAACTATCTATTGCAAACCTGAACACTGTAGTACTTGGCTAACCTTTGTTGGTAAGTAGTCACTCTAATATGAGTTCGATCTTTGGTCTCTTATAGGAAGTCAAGGTTGGCCCAAAATCCATCATTTGCAGCTTCATCATAGTGTTTGGTTATGAGTGGGAGTACCAATCTCGATTAGGATGTCTTCCTTTGTACCAAAGGTCAAGTTGAGCGGTATCTCTCCCGTAGATCACTTTGAAGTTCCTTTAGTAGATACGTGGAAAGTAGAGGTTGCATTACTTAATGTAGATAGATGCAAATAAAGTAGAGGGAGTACCAACCGTAAACTGTGAGTCTAGGAGTCATTAGCTACCTTATTTGTTGCACTATACTTTTATCCTAGGATAGTGACAATGTGTACACCACAATTTACCCTTTCCTCATTCTTCTTATAGTCACCCTTTCCTCATTCTTCTTATAGTCACCCTTTTTAATCCCATTATACCATCCTTTCTTTGCAAGTAAAGCAATCTATTACTCTCCCTTAAGTATAACCACTATACTCTGTTCCAACCCAAGATGAGGGTGAATTGGGTTTTTAAAAATTCCCTCTTTCTTTTCTAAAACTTTCTACAAGGAATGAATGCACAAAGTGTAAAGGTCATGTGTGGTATGTGAATGCAATAGAAAAAATTGCAATCAAATAAACACTAATAAACAAGAAAACAAAGATTGTAGGAATATTAAAGCACACAGAATTTTTATAGAGGTTCAATCAATCTCGGCTTATGTCCTCTAGTTAGGACCCACTTGATACTTCCACTAAATCAAACCGACTAAGCTTTCCAATTGCCAATAAAACCTTTACAACCTAGTAGGACTTCTAGGTGCCTGCTAAGTTTGGATAGACTTTCTCGGTGCAATCCTTAACAACACTAATGTTCAACTCTTGGAACACCTTAGACACAAATGATAGAGCAATGTAAGCATAGATACAAGTAAATGCCTTTAATTAGAAAATTATAAACATATACAAATCAAATTAATATCAATAACAAGAGGATGTAGCACAATAACAAGCTCAGCACTTGAACCGTTACTTGCCATTGAAAAGTGACCATTCAAGGAGATTGAGGAATAGGGCAGATAACTCTCACCCACACAAACAGAAAAAAGGCACCACACGATCTTGAAAAAAGGTTTTAGGTACCACCCAAACACAAAAGTTGTTGGAACTCAACACAAGCTACCAAGACTCATGTGGCAATACTGTATAGTATATACATCCTGCAAGGATCCCATGACCCACTACAACACCAAAAAAAGGCATGTGCCTCTAGAAGATTCATAGCATTCGTCTTGGGGATGCAAACGGATTGGATTATGTTCAAATTAAGATATATCCGAATCTGATTCAATACTATAAATCGTAGATCCAATTCGATTTGATTCGAAGATTCGATTAGATTTTACAAACATTGATTCGAATCTGAATCGGTTAAGGATGTCGGATATCCGAATCTGATCGGATACAATTTAATTTTTTCAAAAATTTAATAAATTATTAAAAGAAGAAAATATAACATTTTGTATAAAGAAAAATAAAAAATACAAATATTTTTCAAGGGCTTTTTCATGAATTTTCAAATCCGGATATGTTTTAAAATATATTACAAAACAGTGAGCAGGACAAAAAAATCATTTTCTTTGACCAAATTGCCACTTTTATAAATCTGAGAAGGGTGGACAGAAGTTACTGTTCATTGTCTTCCTCCCCCCAAAAATAGTAAGCGAGATGCTATGATTGTATTGTGCGGGTTTCGAGCGACTATTGCTTCGATGGGTATTTTGATTCAAACCACCGCCTTAATTTACATCTTTCCATCTTCTCTGAGCTTCGACGTCTCCACAAGGGTCGGCAACGAACTTAGTGCGAACCAGCCACACAAAGCCAAACTTGCAACAATCGTTGGCCTTTCTTGTAGCTTCTTCTTAGGCTTCAAAGCATGGGTTTATGCCATTAGCAGTGGCTTTGGGGTTTTATGCTAGGTTCGATTTCGAAGGGCTATGGTTCAGTCTATTAACTACGCAGGGAACTTGTGTGGTGACCATGCTATTCATTTTGGGTCAAACCAGTTGGAATCTTCAAGCTCAGAGAGTTCAAGAGCTAACGGGAATTGCTCTTGTTGTTGACAACGAAGAAAGTAAGACATTGGAGAAACAGTAACCAGAGATGCTCTGATTCAGTATTCGGGAAGAGGAAGATGAGAATGGGCAATTTGGTAAAAAAAGTCTCGCTTATTGTTTTCGGGAGAAGGAAGATGATGAACGGTAACTTTTAACCTTCCTTCTCGATTTGATTTGTAGATTTGTAAAAAGCGCAATTTAGTCAAAAAAAAGGAGAAGAGGGGAAGAATAGATAAGAGTAGAGAAAGAATAGGAATCACAATGGGGTGGGTTTGGGGAGGGTTTTGTAAATTCAAGACTAATACCCACCTCCCTGTACCTCCCAACCCATGCCCTCTCCAAAATCCATAGCAGGTTGGATTTTTTAGAATCTAAATCCTTCCTGCACATGAAAATGCAAAACTCTGTCCATTTATTTTATATTATGTTTAAGTAATAAGAAAGTAAAATAACGTGAACAAGCATCAAAATTTTGAATTATTTGATTAAACATATAAAAAATACATAACTTATCAATTATCCTTCACATAAATTTTAAAATATTATTAAATTCAACACCTAGTACATAAGTTCACATGCCTTCTAACAATATGTGGGTTGGGGAGGGGGTTTAGCCTATACCAACACCCTATCCGTATGTGTGCGTGTTGTGAAATCTCAAAACCTGTCCCCACCCTAAAATCCATTTTTTAAGAAAAATAAAACCCTCCTTGTTGGAGTGGGTAGGGGTGGATACCTGTTGGATAGGGTAGAAATTACCATCCCTAAGAGATAATGTCGGGAGCCCAAAGCCTTGGGTTGGCGGTGTCCCCTCTCTAATTTATAGTAGGGGACAATTCAAATAAAAAATAAAATAGTGAAAGTTATAATAAATTCCTCTGTGATACAATCTATTATAATTTTATAAATAGTAAACTAATAATAGGTATTATTTTTCAAAATTCATGAATGGGTTTTGATTGGTCAAAACTTTTCCCGTACCATGTCCTTTTTACTTCATAGGTTTCTTCTAATATAAATATTATATATATATATATAATGGGTTCGGTTTTGAGTTGGTTTGGAACAGCCAAAACCAGATCCAATAATACTCAGGGCACAAAACTATGAACCAGAACCTACTCCAATGGTACAAATAATGGAAACAGAACTGTTAATGTTTGGTGTTGGATACAGGATACACCGAGGAATATTGGAAATAACCGAATAATTAAAAAATGCATTTTTATTTCAGGCAACCAATATGAGTCTCCTTAATACTTAGAAGTTATTAACTAATTATTTTTCTTTAATTTTTGTTTGATATAATACCAACAAGAAAAAAAGTTTATAAATATGGCTTTAAATGCTAAAGCATAAATCACATAAATGTTAAAAGCTAGGGATGTCAATGGGTCGGGTTAAATGGTAATATAGCTTGACCTGACCCTATAGGGTCGGGTTAGGGTTTTGATTCTTTAACTTGGGTCGGGTTCAGGTTTTGGCTGACTTGTCCCAATGGGTCATGATACCTTCATATTTATTTACATATTGATATTGGTTTTCTTCTTTTTTAAATGAGAAAAGTGACACCTTAAAATCTATAAAATAAATTTTTAACTTAAATTAATGGATTTTATGTCTTCAAAACATGTTTAAAATATGCAATTGAAATGTTACGGGTCTGGTCCGATTGGTATCGGGTTAAACCCTATAGGGTCAGGTCAGGTTTTGGAATCATGCATTTTAAACTTTAAAGTTGGGTAGGGTCAGGGTTCAAGTTGGGGTACTGGAGGGTCGGGTTAGGGTTGGGGCAAACCCATATCAAACCCAACCCATTGACATCCCTAATTAAAGCATAGTGATAACGATTCTAGTCTCTAATTTGAGCAGCCTGGGAATGATTTTTACCACATGCATGTAATTTATATAATTTTTTGGCATGTAATTTATATAGAATGAAAATAATACTAGTTTAAATTGGGGTACTTACTTTAAAAACAAGATTAACTAGTTAATTTAGTGAGTTAATAGCATCATTTAAGCTTAAAATAGTGATTAAAAAGCAGGATGCATCAATTGAGCTCACATTGACACCCCACATGCACATCTCAATGTGTGTTGGGAACATCTCTTATACTTGTCATTGGAGATCTTCCCAATACATAGTTGGGATGTGCTATGCGGTACTTGGAAATATTTAGAGAACCAGATTGGACATAGGACTAGAAAATAGAGATATATAAATACTATATATATTATATCTTGCATTTTTTAATATATTTACATATGTTGGATAGATGGCAAGTTATTTACTTTTTAAAATAAATGGTCAGGGTTTAAGTCTTCTAATTTTCATTTTCTATAAAATACGTGTATAATAAGATAATATATACAATAAAGAGTCATTAATTAATAAATAAAAGGATGAATTAGTGATAATTAAGCAATATATGAAGATAAGGGGTCATGGGTTAAAATTTTGTTAGATTTATTTTAAAATTTCAATCACTTAATAGCTCAGACGATTTCATGAAATTGGTATTGGTTCATTGGTTTTTCGGTTAAGCTGACCGATCAACCAATTTTCACCGGATTTTAGCAAATACAATAAGGATAAAAGACTTAAACTTCCCTTGATTTTTAATCTAAATACTAAGACCACCCTTCTTTTTTCAAAATGAACCAACACCTCCCTTGGATGATCTGGTTTTGCATTGAAAAAAACAAGTATGATTGCATTTGCATTGAAAAAAACCTAGAGGTAGAGCACCAATACCCCTACAACAGAATAACCCCAACATCCCATACTACTGAATATGGCAAAAAGTTGATCCAACCTGCGAACCTGAGCCAACCCAAATCAAAAAAATAGGGTTAGGGTCTCATATTGAACTACCTGAATTTGAGAATGACCCGACCTGACCCACGAACCTGAGCCAACCCAAACCAAAAAAATAGGGTTAGGGTCTCATATTGAACTACCTGAATTTGAGAATGACCCGACCCGACCCGGAAAAACTAGGTTGGGTTGGGTCATGGGTCAACCCGTTGACCCGATTGTTAGGTCTAATTGGGACTATTTATGCATTGTTAGAAGTTTCTACTCTTTAATTTTACTATTTAGTCTTTACTCTTTATTGTTTACTCTTTTAATTGTTAAATGTTCAAGTTTTTTCATTTTATATTTAGAATTTTAAGGCTAATTCATTTAATTTTGACATTTTCATGTATTTATTCTTTATTTTTTAAATTTTAATTTTTTTTGAGATGACCCGAATTGACCCATGGGTCAACCCTAACCCGAACATTTAGGGTTAGGATCTAGCATTTGGCAACCCAACCCGAAATTCAACCCGAAGTGGCTTGACCCACCCAACCCAATTGCCAGGTCTAATAGAATGTGATCTCAAAGCACCAAACAAGACAATAGGTGTCCAACAAATTAACACCAAATTGTTCCATGAATTTCAACCCTCTGCAATTCCTGGGTCCTTATCTTAGTAATAAATTATTTTGTCAATTAAGAAAACTATGTTATTCAACTTCCGGTTCCACTAACCTTCCAGTTTCAATTTAGGCCATGTTTGGTTTGAAGGGAAAGGTAGGAAAAGGAAACGAAAAGTGGGGAAATCTATATAATTTCTAATCTCAGAACTTGTTAATCATGTTTGACTTGATCATAGGATTTGCCTTGGAAATTATATCACAACCCATAACCTTGAAATGAAGTATACATATGCATCTTAACCCATACCCCATTCTAGTCTCACAAACCTGTACTCTATGCAGATTTCTGCACCTGCACTTGAGCTCTGACACCTCACCACTTATTTAAGCACTCAAACCTATTCTTTACCTTCACCAATCTCTCCTCTAAATTTCCGTCAAATTCAAACCGAGCCCAAAACAAAACAATTATTAGAAAATGAAGGATCCGATTGTTATTGTTGTGTTGATGTTGTGGGGTTAGAAGATTTCTTATTCATTACTTGTAGTTACAAGTATCTTAAACTTTCAAAATGTGACAATTCAATACTCGAACTTTCAAAATGTGACAATCCAGTACTTGCCGTTAAACAGTCTGTTAATCAGCCGTTAAGTGACATTTGAAAAGTAAAAAAATATCCTAAGAATGCCATCTAGTTCTCTTTATCAACCATCCAAACATTGACAATAAAATAAATAATCCTAAATTCTAGATTATTCTAAACAGTCACCAACTTTTTTGAATAGAAGAGGGTAGAATTTGGGACTATTCGATTTTTCGTCAACGTTTTGGATGGTTGATAAAGAGAATTAGATGGCATTTGAAGGGCATTTTTGACTTTTTAAATGTCACTTAACAGCTGATTAACAGACTGGTTAACGATAGGTACTGGATTGTCACATTTTGAAGGTTTGGGTACTAGATTGCCGCATTTAAAGTTTAGGGACCAAATTGTCACTCAAGCCAAAGTACAAGGCACTAATTGGGACACGGATATACTAAGGATTTCGTTTAAATAATTAAATCCCACCACCTACTAGTTGCTTGGATCCCATTAATTTACAAGATCCAGGTAAAATATCAAGGGTTAATATCTTAAGGGTCCGTTTGGTTGCCGATAAAGGATGGGATGGGAAGGGAAAATTTATTTTCTCATTCCTACCGCACTATGTTTGCTTGTTGAGACTAGTTATCCCATCAAATCTATTCCCAGTGTTTGGTTGTTGAGACTAGTTATCCCACCCAAACCCATAAATTACTTGCAATTTGCATAAACTGCTTTGATTCCTGAGGTTTCAAATTCCTCCTTTTGCTCATCACAATTGACAAAAAGGTGCAACCTAGATAAGTTTGATGGAGAAATAACAACAACGCCTCTATTTGGGAAAGAACAAATTGATTTCTTTCTGGGAAAGAACAAAATCAAACCTAGATAAGTTTGACGGAGAAATAACAATAACGCCTCACATAAATTTTAAGAAGAAATGGCAATCTCAACAAGTTGATTTCTTTCTGGAAATCTGAAAATCCTCGAAGAGAATAGTCTATACCTATGAATTCACTAGATTGTTAAATCCAAAAAAATGAAAACCTACTCATAACTTACATTTGTAGTTAACCCGAAAAACTGAAACTATCGGCGTCTCTATTCCCTTCAACCGGAACCAACAATTAGAATATGCTCTGTTTACTCAAAGACCTTGTAGTCTCTATTGGAAACAAAAGACTCACTAGAGTCGGTTTCTCATTCCAGAATGGAACTTGCTTCCACCGGAATCTATTTTGCCAGAAAATCCTGAAAGACGATGATCTGCTTACTTGCTATTTGGAGATCTGAAGCTCGACTGGAGAGAGAGAGAGAGAGAGAGAGAGGGGAAAGAGAGTTCACGACGATAGAGACGATAATAGCAAGAGGGAGAACGATGAGTACTGCGAACCAAAGGAGTTCCAAAAGGAGGTGACCACGTCGGCCAAGCTATCGGCATAGAGGGAGAACGATACTGTACGTATGAAATTGGCAAGCAGGTCGAAGGAGTCCGAAGCGATGGTGGGGAAGAAACTGGCAAACGAGTTCTCAGGCTCTTGGAAACGGTTGGAAGAACAACGGTAAGCAAGTGCAGAGAGAGGAAGTGCGATCTCAGTGAAGGTGGCGATACCTTGCCTTCGACGATGAAGAAGACTTCGCCAGAGAAGTTCTAACCATTGTAGGGGTGTGGTGCTCGGTTGGGAGACCAGTTCTTGTGCTCTCGATGTTTCTTTCTCACTCTCATCGCAGAGGTTTCATTTCTCACTGGGGTCGCACCTATTTGGTAAGACCCCGCATCCCAAATTTTGAGAAGAGATTTCTCCTTACATCTCACTCTTTCGCCCAAAACAAACGTAAAAAAATAAGAATCTTAAGCGAATACTCCTATTTTTTCATCCCAGTCACACAAACCAAACAGAATATAAACTCCCCTTCACTTTTTTAACATTCTCTCAAAACTTGCCCCAAACACTTTTTGAGCCGATCATTACAAGTTGCTATTTCTACCAACTGTAAATACCAATGATCAATTTCATTAAAAAAAGCATAATACACTTTTCTAGTTTAAATAACTATCTTATACGATGTGATAAAACACATTTTTCAAAAATTTGTATTGATCAACTCCAAAAACTTCATTTAGAAACGGCAATAATACTAAACACAACCTTAATTTTTATATGACAAAACTCAAATTATTTTTCTCACCTGTTTTTCTGCCTATTTGTTGTTCACTCATCTCACAGCCCTCCACCGAGGCCCACCAAGAGCACAATTTGAGTGAATGAATGGGCTTATTTTAGAAACTTTTGGTTCAAAGGGCAGAGTTGAATAGAGGATTATCATTGTAATCTTGTAGGTCCCTGGAGGTATCGCAAGGTTGAGATAAGTTTAAGAGAAAGGACTGTATTAGGTGATGTTTGGTACCTTTTACGTTTATTCAGTAAACGTTTATTGATGTTGCCACATAGGCATCATCTCAGCATTTTCTCTCTCTTCTTCTGCATACATCGAAAATGTAAAAAGTGAACTTTGGTTTATGTGCTTGCCAGCTGTTTGTAGAAGTTATTTTTTGAAACTTCCACAAATGGCAAGGCATTTATTCACTGTTATGCTGAAGTGGCACCTAATGGTGCCCAATTGTCATAAACGGTTGCAATTATTGCATTTCTCGGATTTACCAACAAATAAAGTACAAACGTTTATTCAATAAACATAAAAAGTACCAAACACATACTTAATGAGAACAACCATTATAATAGATTGAGCTGCTGATTTGTACAACTCAGGTACTGGGCCAATCATGAAATGCCGCATAAGCCTGCCATGTGGGACTTGTATATGGAGTTAACCTGGTATTTGTGATTGGCCCAGTAATTAAGAGAACCCTAGAGGATTCAACTAAGAATGACAGGATATACAATGCATTGATGACATTTTGCAACTTGTACATGATGCCATTAAGTTTCCAATCCTGAAATCAGGTCAAGCTATAGTTCATTTTAATATCTCAAGGTAAGATAATGCTATCTTGCTACATAATAAATCTTCAAGATGTTCTAATTTCTCTTTATCTTGTCTTCCCTAGTAAAATTAATTTACTCATGGCTAAACAAATTATGAGTTCTCAGCGTCCATGCGTTCAAGCACCCGCCGTGCCTCCTCTTCTGTTGCTGGAACAACATTCCGAATCTTCAATCCATTTTTCATCGCATCAGGACGCACAGTGAATGTGAAGTGGAATGTATTTGATATCTGTTTTGCACACAAACCCAGAGAAACACAAGACATTATGGGATGATTCCAAGCTTCACGAGGATCTGAAAGAACTTGTAAATAGGTAGACACTGGACTAGGTTTTTCAGGAGTTCACCTCACTAGATCTGAGTTCTGGTCTTGTAACATGAGCTACAACTTCAATATTGATGAGAGGCTGCTCTGGGTTGTGAAGTTCTGTGTAGAGAACACACGATTTGAAGCGCAGGAAATCTCCAACATCAACCTGCATCAGCAGAATATGATAACTCCTTTAATATTTGTTTGTCATTGTTTCTAGTCCTAAAGGAATCATTGATAAAATGGAAAACAACAGTACTAATGCAGGAAAAAAAAGGCTATCTAGAATCTATCAGAAGATTAGATGGGCCCAACATGTGGAAGGCATGTGCAGGGAAGTGGTAAATGATAAAATATGGTCCTTGAAATGAGAAAAGTAACAGAAATAAAGAAGGCAATGTTAAAATTGGGTAAATGTTTAACACTGAGAGGTTAGAAGTGTACTATAGTTTCATTTTTGGTAGGGTAGAAATGAAATCATGTCATTTCATTACAACAAAATGGTAGCTTGATTTAAATATTTTAAATATGAACTCTATCTCTCACATGATCCAATGATCTACCTTTCCATTGCATCAGGTCTCATTTCATCATTTTGACCTTTGTTTCAATTACATCACGTTTCATTTCATGTTTTTGGCCTTCATTTCAATTGCATCAGGTCATTTTAGAATTCTCCCTCATTTAGTTGCTCTATGTAGAGAACACTGATGTGGGTCCCACAGCTGTGGTCCCACTCTGTCCGTAGGGTAGAATGTATCTAGTCATAGCTGATGGTCAATCTGTTATTCTGTTATTCTAGTTGTTATTTACTTTTCAGTTTTATATTGTTGTGTGTTATGATGTAAACACCAAGGGCAGATGTGTCCTTTCATGTAACTAGCATAACA
>NW_010729082.1:604635-629155 GCF_000365185.1 Nelumbo nucifera
GACATCATGATTTATGTGACAAGTTGGGCATGATTGACATCTATGTCCCAACTTGAGGGCGAGTGTTAACAGTTGTTATTTTTTCCTATGTATAGTACCGCAGGGGTACTATTGTACTTTTACTCCTTTTTATTTTAGTTGTTGTCGCCCTAGTATATATATTAAAAAAGCTGCACCGCCAACAGTACCTTTTTGCTCTCAGTTCTCTCTTCTCTCTTCTCTCTTCTCTCTCTCTTTTCTCACTTCTTCCATTCTTCTCTCCTGCATAACAAAGCCCATATTCCTTTTACAAAATTGGCAAAATAAGTCTTCTTCCTCTGATAGACAAAATGCACATCTGCTTGGCATCTTAAAACCTCTCCGCTTCAAATTGTATTGTCTAAGGACACTGCCCATTGACACCAGCCATGCAAAAGCCTCCACTCTTGGAGGAAATTGTTTCCCCCAGATTCCTTTGGTTGAAGAAGCTTCCACCTGATTCCTCATCAATGCATTGTAAAGAGATTTAATAGTAAACACTGTAAATCTTCCTTTTTTACACTCCTTCCACCACTTTTCATCTGCTACCTCAGGATCAATTAAAGCCTTTTGCAATAATGACGGCAGCCCCATACATTCCTCAATCTCTCAATCCAACAATGGCCTCCTAAAGGTAGGACACCAAACCACCACATTATTTCTTACCTCATAACATTGAGAAACTGACACTCCTTTACCATAGGATTTCTCTGGAACAGGAAAGAATGTTGCAGGTGCCAGCATATGGCCAGGTTAGTAGGGGATGTGCATGAGCTTCTGGGAAAGACATTATTTCTTTCATGCCTTGTCCCATAAGGACCCATGCTGAGCTGGCATAATTAACTAGAATATTTGTCTGGCAAGAGATCGTCCTGCATTTCAAGTTGTCCTCGTGACATCCTAGAGGGGGGGGGGGGGTAACATCTATAAAAAGGACAAAAAGGAATTTTCTGGACAGAAAGAACTTCAGTAGTTCAGAACCTCAGGATTTCAAAGCTCTGGAACTCGGAGCTCCAAACCCTTCATCCCTCAGATCTATTCTCTCTCCTCTTCCTTCTGATCTGGTCACTCCCCTAGAGTCTTTCAGAAATTCACAGGCCACCGCTATCCCCTACACCTCTATCTATTATATTACTTGCCTACATCCCGGAGATATGAGGGTTGCCATTCCCCTTCTCTTTTTTTACCAAAAGAAAAGAAGAGCATTATTCAGATTTGAGTGCAAAGTTGACTCACCAGATTGAACACAAGCATCTAATATATATTAATACTAAATCCATAAAGAAATGTGATTGATTGGCTACAAGATCTTCTGGTCACAGTGGCTTGTTGCATGGTCAATTTTATCAAGTTAATAATAAATCTCCTCGCTCGAATTTCTCTTTCAAATTTTGAAGAGGCAGTAAGAATAGAATCACTTGAATAGTCCTCTTCACCTTAAGTACACTTCTTGGGTATCAATCGAAGATGACAGAAAACTAGGAGCCAGATCAAATAGAGAACTGATGATCTAGACCGTAAAGCATGAAAGTTCAAGAAAAACACCTCTTAGACAGTACCTTAAGGTTACAAAAACCAGGAAAAAAATATGAAAATATCAAAACCAGAATGTACAACGATGTGATCCAATCCAAAAACTAGCTCCAAACACTAATAATTCATGAAATTATCTTCTCAACTGCCATGCCAAATCAAAATGTATTTCACAGAGTCATGTTGCATGTACCACTGACTAATTCAAGATCCACCCAACATATTTGGTTATTTGTACTGCCAATAATGAAGAATCTGAGATTGTAATCTAGGTATTTTAATTGAGGAGGCAGCAGCCCTAATAGAAACAATTAAAAGCAAACAATATGGTCAAATATTCGCTACTTAGAATCCCATATTATTGCAGAAGCTTGAAGTCAAAAACCAATCTAAACAAGACTTGATAGCAACAGAAAATATGGAACTAAGATCGTACTAGAAGAGAAGCAACTGTTTATTGCTACCTTCATAAAAAAAGGCAAAGTAAACTGACCTCACTCAAATCAGTACAGAAAATCTGTTAAGCTGCAAAACCAGCTTAAAATTACACTAAAAACCCGAAATGAAGAACTAAGAATAGATTGAACACCCTGGTTACCTTGACAGATATGGTCCCCGCAAGGGCATCAAGGTCTTCGAGCAATTTTCCGATCCTGACCTCGTTCCATGGATCTCTGTACTGCTCTCTAAGGACATAGTCAGTGGAAAAGTTGTAAAGAATACTGGTTCGGCTCTGCGATGGAGTTTTTGTGAGCAATTCACTCTGTGGAGGGGCGTCTTTTGGCGGGTCAATCAGCCTCTCAAAGATGCTTGATCTTGCTTCCCAGAGAGCGTTTGTCACAGGAGAATTATACATTCCAGGCCATAGACTAAGAGGCTTCCTCGTCGAAGAGCTTGCATCGATTGGAGAACTATCAAAAGGGGAACTGAAGGTGGAAACAACGGGGATGGTACTGGAAGGGGAGGACTTGGAACCCATTGAATCCACAGGTTCCTTAGATGGGTTCGGGCTTGCAGAAGAAAAGGCCCTGGTTTGAGTGAAGTTGGGAGGTTTTAGTTCGACTCTTTTTAAGTTTCTGAGAAGAGAATGCCTTAGTTTTGGTGACTTGCTGAACTGGGTTTGGTGATATATGCTTTGCAGTTGAACCACAATCAGTAGAAAGGGTATAATAAATAACCAAACGAGAATTAAAAGGTCTGTGGTTGATAGAATTGAATGCAGTGGAGATGGGTTTGCAGATTTGGAAAAATGATCTCGAGAGTAGTTTCATGGTTAGAGAAAGATTTTAGTAGTTTCATGGTAGGATTTAAAAGGACAGCTCTGGTTCATGTGAAGGCATGGAATTAGAATTCCATTACGGGGATTTAGCTCTTGTTCATATGAGTGCCGGACTGCCGGAGGCTTTTCTATCTAACTTTCAAGTCTACCACATGACTACATCACAAATTCTGAAGTCTACCGTGGCCAAGGTCAAGGCCCCGAAATCAGAATCGCTCAAATTCGGAAAAGTACGGATACATCCGATGCAGAATTCTGAATTCTAATCCCAATTGCAGCCCAGTAACTCTGGCTCTCAATAAATCGTATTCTGTTCGTGAATTTTGCATTAATATACGGGTAGGATTCATGTATGGTTGGGGTTAGTTTTCTGACAATTTAATATAAATCCTGACAATTTAGTATTCAACTTTCAAAATGTACCAATTCATTATTTATCATTAACCAGATATTAATCAATCGGTAAGTGGTATTTGAAAAAACATAAATGCCCTTTTAAGTATTATCTAATTTCCTTTATCAACCACCCAAATGTCGATAAAAACTATAACAGTTTCAAATTTTTGTCTCTTCTATTCAAGAAAATTGGGGTCACATCTCAATGGGTATTCTGTGACCCTAATTTTCTTGAACAAGTATTTGAGACTTAATTTTTTGTTAACATTTGGATGGTTGATAAAGAAAATTAGATGATAAATACTGTATTAATACATTTTAAAATTCCGGGTACTGAATTATCACATTTTAAAATTTGGAGCCAAAATGACGCCAGGCCCGAAGTACAAGATACTAATCTGGAATTTTTTTAGCTTTAATATAGTTAATTTTGGCAATTGGAAGTTAAAGTTTTCACCTAACATGGCAACATGGCTTATAAGCTGTTTAGATGGGGCCCACCCCAAACAAAGAAACCTCTACGTCACTGCATGAAAGCCCTCCCAAATGGGGCACTTAGATTCAGAGATACTTGTGAATCATGTGATTAACAGGAGGGAAGGATTGCCCCAGAAATTGTGGATAGGGCTATTTAGGCTATGTTTGGTTTATTAAAAAAAAAAGAAGTGGAAATTTATGGAAAAGTCTTAAAGAATTTGACACCAAACATAGCCTTAAACGTCATGTGCAATGACAGGTGAATCACGACGGTATCATGTGGCCAAATTCATGGCCATTGTTACAGGTTGGGCTATGTTTGGATGGTCGGTACATAATTCAAAAATTTGGTAATTCTATTCATGCAAAATTTGAACCACTTATGTTGTGCTTTTTAAAAATCGTTCTAGAACAATCAGGTAAGCAGTTCAACTGTCTGGTTCGAATAAACAATCCATTCTAACTTAAAAATTAAAAAATTAAAAAAATAAAATAAAATAGGCCAAAAACCATTGTCTGGGTCGAACGAATCGATGATTCAACTACCCGGGTCAGTGAGTTGCTGATCAAATCAATGATTTTTGGCCAAAGACCGAGTTAAGGGTGACATAAAACCAGTTGCCTGGATGGTTCCCAAGCTAAGCAATCCAACCATTCAAGTCAATAACAATTCAAAAACACTGATGTTGTGTGGCACATGAAATGAATGATGGGTGGATTTAGCATCTTTCCATTATCCAGTGATGAACACATAATTAGTATTGTATTTAGGCTTGAACCCTTTTAGGGTTGACGTTTCACTTGATTATATATGCATCTAAGTGGAATGTTATTGTTTCTTAAATGGAATGAGAGGAGTGTTTGCCAATGTGGTGGCATCCTGTTTTATAGGGTTTGACTATGATATGGAAAAGATATGATATGGGAAAAACAATTGATCAATAAACTGAAATCACAAAAGTGATAGCAAATAAGATGTTATTTATCAAAATTCATGGGTGGGCTTTGATTGGTCAAAACTCTTTCCATATCATATCTTTTCTGCATCATAGATTTTCCCTTTAACCAAAAATGATGAATTGGTGCCTATATAACACCCTTTTTCTAAGAAATAACAATGGTACCAAACATTGCCAAGGTCATAGCCTACAATGAACTTCGGCCATAAAATAAAAAGACACATTCTACAATCCTTGTTGTGATTTCAAATTAGTGGATGCAAAGTAGAATCTTTTTTTGGACTAAAATTACCCTCTATTTCCTTATTTGAGAAAGGGTATAAAAGTCATTTTATTACACATTTAGTGTGAGCTTTAATTTCTATTAAAATGCCCATACTTGTGTATTTAATACATATCTAATTGTAAGGGTTAAAAATGTAACTTCAATTATTATTTTCCACCTCATTTAATTCCCTTTCATTAAGTCTTATACCTAAGGTATTAATTCTCATTTTCTCTTATTAAATTGTATATTTAAGTTATTTTTTCACTAATAAATGCTACTAATTAGATCTATGCCAATATTTTTAACAATATAAATCCATATATTTTAAAACTGACTAAAAAATAAAATCATTTTTTATCAAGTGGTGGTTAATCAATTCAACCATCTGACTCAAATTGATCAATCTATGAAGTAATAGTTAGGTAATAAAATTTTTAAAATAAAAATAAATATAGAAAAATATAAAAATGTAGAAAAAAATTAGACATATATTTTTATTAATTAAATTTAAAAAATAAGTGTATTAAACGAGAATTATTTTTATTGATAATGAAAATGAAATACAAAATTGAGAATTAACCAAAAATAAAATTATTTTACTATTTGGCAAAGATCAATAATTCAACTTTTGGGTCAAATGTGTTAATTTGTTAATATTTAATGTCATAAATAAATAATAAAAATTAAAATATAAAATACAAAAATGAAAAAAAATACATAATTTTTGTAAAAAAAATTCAAGCACATGTATAATATCATATAATCATCATATTAAAAAAAAGTATGTGTGACATATAAGAATTATTTTTACACACAAAAATAGAAAAGAAAATTATACAAAAAATTGAACACATATATAATTCTATATTTACACTACTATTACAAACATGAATAAGATTGTGGAACTTTCTTTTGACTAAAATATTTATTTTTTAATTTAATCCCTATTTAATTGTGATGTTTAAATTGTAAATTGAACTACTAATTTTCACCTCATCCAATTCCCTGTATTTAAATCTTACATTCTTTAGATAAATGATCATAAAAAAGATACACCAAAAAATAAAACATTACAAAAAAGATGAATCTAGCCATGCAGGTAAGCTTGTCAATGATACTTGAAACTTCACAACTCAATCCGATTATTACATATTTTTATGAGGTGTTTATGTAATCAGACTTGGATCTTTTTATCTACATCTAATTCATAATAAAAATATAAAAATATAAAAACAAAAAAATAAAAATACATAAAGTTCATAGAAATTTTTGAATACATTATTACCATCATTATTGTCATGTGAAAAGCACATGCACAGTTACTAATTGTCAAAAAGGGTCTTGCTACTAGCGGGTGAAAACTTTTTTTTGGTAACTGTGTGAAAACTTGAAATAATAGAGAAATCTTAGCCCTCACTTCATAGGAAATGAGGTCATAAAGTGGGATGCATACCAAGGGTGGTGGCTTATAGTTCACACCATAGTTTTCATCCGTTTTCCCCAAAAAGCGGATTTCCCCCCAAAACCGTTGATTTTGGTCAGCGAACCGTTGAACCGGGTGGTTAACTGTTTAAACGGTTTTGACCGTTTTTTTATTATTTTATTATTTTTTTAATTTTTTGTTAGAATGGGCTGAGCATTCGGTTCAGTCACCGAGTCGGTTTTAAAAACCATGGTTCACACGTGCATTTGCCAATAGAAATTTTTTATTTTAAACATTAAAAAAACAAGTTTGCAAAACTTGAAAACATGTTGTCATTTTGTGAGACCCAATTTCTTTCTTTCTTTTTATCTTTTGTTAATCTAACATGTGATCCATTCTTATAAGATTGGAGGACAACTTCCATTATTTTCAAATTGTGAGGAAAATGAAAACACAATAATTAATTAATTATGTGGGATCTGTTTTCTTGAAAATATATCCTTAAAAATGACCAATTGGCCAATATCACCTAAATCTTAGTTTTTGGGACACATGGCTCTTAATTTGGAATAGGGTGTATAACTTGCCACCTGTTCCTTTTTTTATTTGAGCATAACAATCCATCATGGGCTAATTGGATCTAGTAGGAAGCTTGCCTATGCAGTCTTCCATATTTCTACCACATGCAAGGATGGATAGATCAATTCAAACCACCCACCTGTTCAATTACTCACTCCACATCAGCCATGACCCTAGTTTCATTCAGGGGCGGAGCCAAGTATATTGGTGGGGCGTCCTTGGCCTCCCAAACTTTTTTTTTTTTAAATCGTTATTTATATAATTAGTAAGAGGAGGTGGGATCAAAAACGTAATAAAGTTGGTCCTTGGCCTCCAAAACTTGAACTAAAATGTCAAGGATCACTGTGCTCCTCCAACTCCAAAAATTAGAAAAAATGTTTACTTTTTCTTTTAAAAAATTTATAATAAATTCAAACTTTTCCACCCCATTTTTCTTCAATAGGGATGAGCAAAATAAACCGAAAAACTGAATCGACCAAAAAAACTGATCGAAACCGAACCGAAAACTCGGTTAGCCGAACCGGTCGGTTCGATTTTGGTTTGATATTCTTAAAAAACCGATAATTTTGATTTGGTTTCAGTTAACCTTTAAAAAATACCGACAGTTAACCGAACCGACTGGTATATATATATTACTATATATTTTAATTTTATATTTTTGAAAATCGAATAGGCTTCTCGGCATTCTCGCTTCTCTTTGTTTTTTCTCTTTTAAATCTGACTTTCTATCATTTTCACCTTTTTGGTGACTCAGCTACAGTAGCTACAGCTAGCTAGTCTTCTAGTATTTGCAAACCTTTTCTAATCTTCCATTCTTCCTCTCTTCAAATCAACCTTTCCCTTTCTCTCTCCCTCTCAGTTCTCCATCTCTCAACTCTCTGGTTTTCTTCTTCCCCAGACCGACCGATGGCCTCCGAGTCTCCGACCGTTGGCCTTCGAGTTCAGTTTCTCATCTCTCAGTTCTCTCTCTTATCTCTCTTTTCTTCCCCAATGGAAAAAAAATCCCAGATCGATTGACGACCTCTCATTTTTTTTTGAGTACATAAAAAACCGAAAAATCGAACTACGATTAACTGATCCACCAGTAGACCGATTAACCGGTTGCATCGGTTCAGTTTCAATTTGAATACTCAAAAAAACGATCAAGTTGATTTGGTTCACAAAATAACCCCACGGTAACTGAATCGTGGGCACCCCTACGCTCCAAAGTTACCTCTTCTACTACTCCTTAGTCATTTTCTTGTTTAACTTGGTCCCCCCAAAAGAAAATCCTTGACTCCACCACCACTGCTTTCATTAATGGTCTTTCTCTTGTTTCTTCTTTCATTGTAAGAGACGTATAGTTGAATTGATTAGCCTACACGCATTTCAAAAAGAGTGAACCAAGAGGGGAAACTAACATTTGTTTTAGAGGCTCTTTAGATAGTGCTACAATATTAATAGATGACCTTTTTAAAAGTAGTAAAATAAAGTACAGATAATTGGAATTAAAATTGAAGAACAAGTGCAATGACTAAGGGTGTAAGTTGGACTGGGTTAGGTCGGCAAGTTGTTGTCAACCCTAATCCAACCAAGGTTCAAAATATTCGCTGGCCAAAAATTATGGAATCAGTCAACAATCCGTTGATTTGGGTGGTTGAATCGTTGACCCGTTCAATGGTTTTTGGCTGTTTTCTTTATTTTAATTATTTATTATTATTATTTTTATTTTATTTTTGTCAGAACAGGCCATCTGTTCGAATCAGACGGTTGAACCGGTGACCAGAATGATTCCATTTCCAGGTTGTTTTTTAAAACCATGGTCTCAGATCCTCGCCTTGTGGAAATTCTTGCTTAAATTTGTATAAATATTTTTCAAAGTATGATTGATTATATTTGAATCTATTTATTGATAAGATTGTAAATTATAACTATTTTATTTTTAAAAAATATTTGTTTTAATGAAATACAAATAAAAAATAAAATGAATTTGACATCATTAAAAAGGGCAAGGAATGAAATCCCTATGGGGATGGGAAAACTTTATCTCCATTGGTGAGGATGGGAACGGGTCCGTTGACATTCCTAATTTTATCTTCTTCCTTTCTCCATCCCCCATATACCCATAACTCCCCAACCCTAGGGGTGCTCATGGTTCGGTTAATTGAACCATGGGGCTTTTTCTTAAACTGAACTGGTATCACCGACTTTTGGAAAATTGGTAATCGAAACCAAAATCAAACCGAAACCAGTCGGTTAACTATTGGTTTAGTTCGTCGATTTTTTGGTTTTTTTATTTTTATAATATATATTATAAAATATATATAAATATATAATAAAAAATTATAAATATATATGAAATATTATATTTTAATTAATAAATAATATATCATATATTATATATATATATTTATATGTATAATGCATATTTATTAATTTATAATATATAAAATATATATATATATATATATAATATACATAAATATATATATAATATATAGAAATATATGTATACCAGTCGGTTCGGTTAATTGCCGGTTTTCTATATTGGTTAACTAAAACCGAACCGATCAATTTGGTTTCGGTCAAATTTTTCGGCCAATTTGATTTTTTTTTTCTCACCCCTACCCAACCCTGATGGCAGCAAGATCCCACCATCCAGAGATCTCACCAATTGAATCATCATCAATTGGTTATTTTTTATTTCTTTTAAAGTTACCTTGGATTTAATCATCTTTACTAGCCTTGTTTTGACTTCGAAATCATTCCACCAATTTCAAATAAACACTACAACATTACATTAACAACCTCAAATAATCACAAAATTCTTTAATAGCGAGATTTGAAACCGCACAAACTGTGCTATCCCTCGTTGGCATATTATGTTTATGTATATTTATGGATGAAAAATAAAGCAAAGGAAAACTTAATTTTTAGGTACTTGATTATTTTATACACTATCATATCATATTTTTGACCGTTGGAGAGAGATTTTTCGTCTATCACCTTGAAGTTTGATACTACGTTGTAAAACTTGGACCGGACTAAATAACTTAGTCCCTTCAACCCATGAAAACCGCCATTAAATTAGGACCCAAGAGCTCATTGGGTCATTGGTTAACGTTCAACCATTCGGTACGATCCGAATCTTACAATATTCAAAGCATTTAGAAAAATTGCACTGGAAAACCAAGATGAGCAGTAAATAATAGATTGAAGAACACCCTCGTTACCTTCCCACATATGGTCCCAGCGAGGGCATCCAGATCCTCGAGCAATCTTCCGATCCTGACCTCGTTCCATGGATCTCTGTACTGCTCTCTAAGAACATAATCGCCAGAAAAATTGTAGACAATGCTGGTCCGGCTCTGCGATGGAGTTTTCGTGAAAAATCCACTCTGTGTAGGAGCCTCTTTTGGTGGGTCTATCTGCCTCTCGGATATTCTTGATCTTGCTTCCCAGAGAGCATTTGTCACAGGAGAGTGATACTTTCCGGGCCACAGACTAATGGGCTTCCTCAAAGAAGAGCTTGCATCGATTGGAGGAGAACTCTCAGAAGGGGAAGTGAAGATGGAAACAACAGGGATGGTATTGGAAGGGGGGGAGTTTGAATTTGAGCCCACTGAATCATCCTTCTTCTGAGATGGGTTCAAGCTTGCAGAAGAAAAATCCCTGGTTTGAGTGAAGGTGGGTGGTTTAAGTTGGATGTTTTTGGGTTTCTGAGAAGAGAAGGTTGTAGTTTTGGCGATTTGCTGAACTGGGTCTAGAGATATATGCTTTGGGGTTGCTGAACCAGAACCAGAAGGTCTGAGTTTGATGGCATTGAATGCAATGGAGAAGGGTCTGGAGAGATGGAAGAATGATCTTGATGGTGGTCTCATGGTTGGATTTGGAGGAAGGCTCAAGTGGTTTCATGGTTGGAGAAGGATTTAAGAGAGTTTTGATAACTGTAAAGCCTTGGAATTCCATCAGAGGGATTTGGCTGGTTGTGACCGGTTCACATGAGTGCTGGAGATATTTTTTTAACTACTGTCAAGCTACCATGAGAATGGGAGTTCAAATCAGCCCCCCACAACGTCCCACACACATCTCGACCGTGTATTGAGAGTATCTCCTGATGATGACATTATCATTTTTGAGATTATCATCGAGAGATGTTCTCAATACATGACGGGAATGTGCTTTAGGATGTTGTGGGGGCAATCTTGTGGGGGGCTGATTTGGTCTGTGAGAATGGAAATTTTCAATAGAAATTATGAGCTCACCTGCAAATGAATCATGGTGTTAAAAATCATGGCCACGTGCCAAACCAAAATCGCTCAAATTGAAGCTTGGTCTCCAAATAGACCAATACTTGGGCTAATAGAAGATTGACATATCATCCAGAGTTTGGCAAGTCTGTCTTGTGTAAGATTTTATTAACAGAAACTTTTGTGAAACATGTGGCTAATGTGAAGAGTGTATTCTCCTGGAAATTGGGTAGGGATATTTGGTGACTGGTGATCGTTTAGGCAAACTGTCTCCATCTACCATGTGATCAGAGCTTCATGTCATGGGGGATGACAAGTGACTAACTGGTGGGGATGCTGTCTTTTTCCCCTATTGAAGAGTCGCTCCTGGTACGATGTGGCCAAATTCATGGACATTTGGCATAACAGGACAGTTCATGTTGAACAACATTCTCTAAATAGGCCACCTTTATGATTTGGGCGCAACAGAAGGTTAGAGTTGGCACATCAATGAAAGTTTGGTAATTCTGTTTCTGCAAAATTTGGACCCTAGAATTATTGTGAAACACATTGCAAAGTGAGTAGAAAACCTAGGTAATAAATATTTATAGTTAGGTGTTCGTGTTCTAGATGCATAGGGCTTCCAGGGTTATCAAGATGGAGTCGTCCACTAAGGTCTTCGAGAGGTTTCTTCTTTCCAACAGAGTCTGCTTCCTTGCCCGTGCAAGACACTCCTTCTTAATCGTGCTCTTCCGTCACATGTAGTATTGACGTGGCTAGAGAGAACAGTCGCAGAGGTTGCCACATGGCATTCTTGGCCAGCTCAACCATGACACAAATACCACTCCCCCATGTCAATGCCGACCCGACCTACCTCAGCTTGATTAGCACGTTTTGAAAGTTCAAGTACTAAATTGTCGCTTTTTAAAGTTCGGGGACCAAAGTGGCACTAGATCCAAAGTACATGGTACTACTCTAGAATTTTCCCTATTTTTAATTCAATTTTTAAATATTTATTTGTAAAAATATTTTTTGCAATTTTAAGCCAAAAAAGAGTTTTTTTCATGAAAATAGTGGGGCAAGGCACCTACGGCTCCTTGGGGTGCACTAGCCTTGAAATGTTACCCAAAATTAAAAAAACAAAAAACAAAAAGAAGATTACCTCAATCAAACATCGAAGCACAAAATTATAGCCTCCAAAAATTTGCATACATGTTTAAATGTACTACATGTAACCCGATCACTGGGTCAAATGGGTTAACAGTCCAACCGGCTAGGTCAGACGACTTTTGACAAAATTCTTGATTTTACTAAAACAAGAATAAAAATCATCTTTTAGCCCCTGGGTGACTCAAATTCTTGACAAAATGAAAACATTGATTCAACCCAAACAGTCAATTTTAGCCTCCAAGTGACCCGCAACCAAAGGCGCACAAGTTTAGCCCCTGGGTCAGTTTTTAAAACATATTTTAAAAGCATGTAAGGGCATTTTTTATATTTTATCCATCCTATCAAACTCAATCAGCAAAACACAAAGCTGTATCAACGATACATATCAATACTTCAAATCATGTCACTTATACTCCATGCAGGAACCTAAACCTTAGAAACCAGCCAATTCAAGAATTTTACACTGGAATACAAATACAATAACACCACTTTTCTTTCTCCCAACCTATTTTTCAGTGCCAAAAATTGTCTGCATTGCATGAATTGTGTAAAAGACCATGGTTTCAACATCCAAGGAGTGGTGATCACTACATGGAGAGAATGAATTTCTAGTAAACATGTCTGTCTTTTCCTTTCATTCTTTGTATTGACTGAAACATCCTCTGAAAATGCAGGAGCCAAGGATGCTTTACAAATCAATGAAATCATACATCAGCAGGAATCCAATTAAAGCTAAGATACACGAGGAATTATATGAACTCCTATGCCTTCAATATGATATAAAATCTCTAAATGATAGCACGCTTTCCAAAGTTTGGAAAGGACCTCCAGATGCCAAGCCCGGATCTATTGTTCGCACTGCTATTTTTTGTTCAATAACAGAATGCTTTATTAGATTATAAAAATGTGAGACTTTAAGTACAAGAGAGGGGAGGTAAAATATCTTAACTCCCCCCACAACTGAGAACAAGAAAGAAAGCTAAAAAATGGCCCAAAACAAAGAATCCTTAAGCACCCCTTGCTTGACAATCCATCAGCCATGGAATTAGCACTTCTCTTCACCCAGCTGTACTTCACCTCAATATCCCTATTTAGCCATTTAAATTTTTTCTTTTCATTTTTGTAGCTCCACAAACCATTGTTGTCTTCCTTCACCTAATTATCACCTCCGAGTCCCCTTCAATGATCAAGCACTGAATGTTTAATCCTCTCTCTTTTGATTCCTTCCAAAGCTGCTAAAATCTCTGCCCTAAGAGAGTCACCCTCACCAATAGGACCAGAGAATATAGCAAAAATAATCCCACCTCATTTCTGAAAATTCCCCCAATCCCAGTAGGCCTAGGATTCTTTAAACTACAACCATCAAAATTCAGTTTCATGAATCCTGAAGGAGAGGGGGGACCAAAGAAGGTCTAGAGGTCATTTTACACTGAGTCAAGGTAGCAATTTCTTTCCACTTTCTCAAAAGATCAGCCATGGAAAAATCTGAAAAAAGTTCCAAAGGTTTCAGCCAATGACTAACCCTTAGGTGTACCAATACAATTAAAATCTCCTTAGATCTTTCATTGTCTAAAAAAAGTCTAAAATTCCTCTCTTCTCATACGGACCAGCACACAACCGCTTCTCCACACGATCTTCCCTCTTTTCTTAGACTATGTTAAGAACGAAAAAAAGAACAAGCTTTGCAAACTCAGGGGAGGATTCCAAATGCATCCAAATAAAGATGAAGCCCACCCCCAAATAAGTAACCGGACAAATAACCATAAAGTGGTAAGCCATTTTCCCATTAGCCCACTCCCAAATTGTTCGCACTGCTATCTACCACTTGCTATTGTAAAACCAACCACAAGTGAATACACCAGTAGTATTCCGTACACTGACATGTGGGCCCATGTCAGTGTATCACTTGTAATTGGTTTTACAATTGCAAGTGATAAACAGCAGTGCGAACAGCAGGATCCAAGTGGCATAAACCACCCTCGGAAAAGAACAGAACTCGTGCAAGTCAAATGAAAAAAAAAAACATTCAAATTGTCATGGGTCTCGAAAATGCTTGCTCTAATAATAGAAACTAGTAAAATTATCACCTTCAATTATGGATATAATTTTACAGATATTTACATATGGGTACAGTCGGTATTACATTACAAGCGATTGCTCATTTTTTCTTTTTTGATTGATAAGCTTACAGATTATCTGCTCATCCCCTTAGCGTGATGATCTACCTGTTACATTTAAAAAAGAAGAAAATACACAACTTGAAAAAGACAAAATAATCATAATCAACGAGAAAGAAGATCCATGAGGGGAGTCGAGCGTCAGCTTCTAGAATTACAGGGAGTGATGTTCGATTCTGTATAAACTTCCTTTGTAGACATCAGAATTCTGATTTCATGAGCTTTACTCTGGGCTTTATATGTATTTTGTCAAAGGGATTTCCCTGTTCTACATGGATATAATCCCTTGTCTTGAGAACCTGCATATGATTAAATTTACAGTATATAATGAGCAGATTGCACAATACGGAATTTTACGAAAAAAGAGAATATGGAAAAGTATCAATGCATTTGGATTCCAGAAATATAATAAAAAAACCAATAATTGAATTAGTAGACTACTAAACAAATCTTGCAATAAGCTAAACAAAGAAACGGGAAACATAACAAAACATTAAGATAAATAAGAAACTAATCCTTCGCTGATAGAAAACATCAGATAGAGGTAGAGAGAAACAAAAGCCCCAAATATGTCATCAGCACTGATTCAAACATAACTGAGTCAAAACCAAAAGGAAGAAAAAATCACATAAACCATTCTACTGTTTCAAGTCAGCTACATGAATCATGCAGATTTGTTTTTTTTGAAAAAGATTCCCTTGAAAAGAATGCATGAATCATGTAGAATGTTGCAGATGTTTCTCATCCAAAGTGGAAGGAAATGTGACAAGAGATGGGCACATTCCGGAAATATCAGATATAGAATTTGATTGATCTTGCACAAGGCAGACCCTGTAGGCAGTAAATGCATATTCAATACGAAGCACAAATATTGTGGATCTATTGAAAGATATAAGGCCAATCCAGTAACTAAAGCATATAATCAAACCCATGGTATGGATTATCAAAAGACTTTTGTTCCAGCAGCATAAAAGAATCCATCACTTCTTGTCTTACAACATCTTATTGTTATTGTTATTTGTTGATTAAAAAAATCCATGCATGGACTAAAGCAATGTCCTAGAGCCAAGTTAGAAAAAATTGGATGTGCATTTTAGCAGGATGACTTCAAACAATCACAAGATGATTACTCTTTTCATTGAAAGAGAGGAATTTAATCACTACATGCATTGTGGTCACAAGGAATAATAATTCTGAAGCATTATAGCCAAGTTGAAGAGCAACCTTGTTGCTAAATTCAATATTAAAGATTCTGAAGCATTTCTTGGACATTGAAGTCGTGCAGTACAATATGGGTACCTTCATTGCACCAAGGAAACAAACCCTAGATTTACAGGACACAAGGAAATTAGGTGTGAAGATTATGGATACTCCTATTGACCAAACCATAGATCAAAGGAAACAGTCCTAGACTCTTGAGGACAAAGGTATGTTATAATGACTTGTTGAAAAGATGTTTTTGACTAAGCCAAACCGATCATAAGTTATCAATGTGGCTAGCTAGTACATACATCAGCACAACTTTTCCATCCCTATTATACTTGAACAGCAATGGGATTTTATATACCAATCATGGTCATCCAATTACTTGAACAGTAATGGGATTTTCTTGGAGTATGGACAGTCAGGGCTGTTAGTATCTTTCTACATAAAATTGATGATTGGAATAAATACAGAATAGGGGTTCACACACCCAAATACTTTATGGTTGTTCACATAACTTTGTTATCTTCCTTGTCTCTTGCATCTCTCTTTTTTCTTCAGCTCCATAAAACCAGAATTAACTAGATAAACATAGATTCAAGTAAGTTGTCATCTAAGCTTTTTTATCAATAAAGATAAATATTATTAAGCATCACATAGAAGGAATTACATCTAGGTGGATAGTTCTCCACCAGAAGAAACTTTAGAATTTTGCCCAAAAAATTTGTTGTCTTGTAGTCCCTTGTTTAGCCGAAGTGTCCACCATCCCATTTTCTGTTCTTCTTACCCATCAGAAGGGAAGGTGCTTGCTTTATATTCAGGACCTATAACCATTGTTGGTGCAGTGACAGCAGAGTTGTATAGTCTTCTTCAGGATCTAAAATTTGCTAAGCAGTTTGGGTTTCTTAACTTGGAAGTGCAAGGGGATTCTCAAGTGGTTACCATCAAAGTTGAGTTTTACACAATTACATCACCATCGTCTATGCCTTAAGATTCAAAACTTCATAATAGAATGATTTAAAACAAAATTTAAACTCAGAAAATGTAAATGGCAGTAATAGATCAACCAAATAATCTATTACACAAAAAAAAAAACAATATTCAACTTCATGTTTAAAATGAAATATTGAGCTAGCTCAAAGTGTTAATCATGTAAGTTAGGAGGGCAATAACACTGTTACTCCACACATCTACAATATGTACATACTATCTCTTGCACTCCATAAAGTGCTGGTAGTGACGTAGTGTTCAATGGGCAATGTGTTGATTCCAGTAAAATTTCATGTCACTGCCCATGAAAGTGGAAATGGAAATGCCATGGGAACTATCTCTTGTACTACACATGGTGCTGATTAGTGTTCGTCATTGGGGAATATGTCAACTCCGGTAAAATTTTGTTACCCATGGAAATGAAAATATGTCGTGGAATTATTAGGCAATTCAAGGACATTTTAAGCCATGCCACTTCCAGGATCTGGATGATTTGTGTCTTGGTATCCCCTCTAGGCTCCTTTCTGTCACAACTTCTTGTGAATCGAAACTACCCTCTTTGCCTACACCTCCACAATTGCTATTATGAACTGCTATTTTGTATATGTTATGTTTCTATGTTTTTATTTGAGTCAATAGACCTTTTAAAACATTTAGTTTCTTAGCAAATTCAAGTTTACATTTTTCTGGTGTTCTTTTGTAATAAAAACATTTTGTGCCTTGCTTCAACAAGACATGCACCTCAGGCAAAAAATCCCTTGCATTTTTCCTGTGCCTTGATCTTACTACTGGAGGCACCATTTATGTAGGGATGCAACTCCTTCATATCATTTATGATAAAACAAAATTCTCAAAAAAATGAAAAAAAACCGTAATGCGTTGCATGATTTAAATGCTACACCAATACATTAAAAAAATTCCCCCCCCCCCTTTATATCAAGGGTAAGTCCTCTAAAGAGCAAATTGGAGGTAAGTGTAGATCAATCAAAATAAAGCTTTCAAAAAGCCCAGCACTAATAATACCCTTTTTCAAAATGCATGAAAAAATATTGTACCGTAATAAAACTGAGTTGAACATGAAGGAAAAGTTCATGTCTATAGCAAACGACCAAAGAATACTAGAGCCAAATGTTATTTTTCCTAGTCATATAGTATCTTCAAATAAAGAAGATATACAATATCAGTGAATATGAAATTCTTAAATTTTGTAACCAGAAGAAACAAGATGTGATAAACTCACCAACGTCTCAAAAAACATCCTTGATGCTTCCTTTCGAGTTTTACCAGCTAAGAGGTTGTCCACTGAAAGTAGTTTTCTACTGTGCCCAGCTTCGTTATCAAACAAGGTCTGGAGATACCTTGCCACAGCTCTATAAAAAACAGAATCCAAGGGGAAGAAATATATTAAGCTAACATGCAATGAATAATAAGAACTCAATCACTATAATAAGAAGAAATTAAAAATCAAATAACATTTTTTTATTCAAAAAGGAGGAAAATAATGGAAATGGAAAGTCAACTATATTTTGCTCAAGATAGGAGAGAAAGAAGCCACCATTAATCTTCGTTGTACATCTGGCATACTGGCAATGTAACCCAAGCACACACCCTCTGTAATTTTGCTTTGTTATTTATTCTTGTGTGTTTTACACCATTGTAATGGTCTATCAACTTTTAGAAAGAAAATAAAAACAAAGATGCTTTGAATACCTTGAAGAGCCCCTTCTCTTCTTTTCTTTCCTAAAATAAGAGCTCTGCCCCCTATTGCTACCCATCCATGATTTATTCTATAATTATTATGAAACTTTAAATTTTGACTTCTTACCTTAATGCCTTCACCCTTCAGGGATTTGTATGCTTTCTATGTGTTTGTATTATAGCATTTTATAGGCATTAAAATATGGCTTATCAAATTATGCTAGGATGGAGATTTGTGTGTTTTATTCAAAATAGCATAGAGATTTCCATATTTTATGTGTCCAATTTTTTTTGACAAGTTCTGCTCCACTTTGTTCAGGCAGACACCTCACCTCACACCTCAAATGACGGTTGTTAGGAAGCCATTGTGCTTTTGTTTTACTGCACCTCTCTCTTTTAAAACAATGGTATATCCAACTTAAGTTTTGTTTATTTTCTCCTCTCCTTGGCGATTACTTGTCATCCTATTTTTCTTTTTGTTTTATTTTAATGCATTTTTATATTTAGTTATTCACGATCAAATAAAGGAGGCTCAAAGAAAAGGAACCACCTTGTACGCAATGACCATCCACTGTTATCAAAAAATTGGGCTTCTTCACCTCCTGGCATGCCATTGTCCTCTTCATCCTCCACATCGTCATCATCTACATTAAGAAAACCTGAGATACAAGGGGAAAATCATTAAAATAAGCAAAGGTATTTAGAAAAATGAAAGAATGCAGACACAATGCATCCTCGCAGAAGGAAATGCTACTAGGCATAGAGAACCCTTTTTTTGTGCTTTCTTTTCCCTGGAGAAATGTTGTAAAAGCACTACACAAAGGCTGATAAAACTTATGAAAGTACCAGATAGAGGGTAAAACTTATATATCATGGATATGTGTATGCTTCAGAATCCAAGACATCCAAGACAGGTACTTAGTCTCAGACTGGGTGACAGGTATACTTTAATTTTTATTATATTTTTATCAGTAAAGATCAGGTTGATTCCATTCATACCTGAGAAAAGAATGAATGGTACATGAGAAAAATATTGCCTCTGCACTCCCTACTTAGATTGTGCAAGAGATATAATACAATCAAGGTTAGTCATTTGGCTCCTTCCCTCCCTTTATTTAACTTGCTCACCAGTTCATTAGATTAGGGCCCCATATTAGCTGAGTCCTGCTGACTCCTTCCCTTGACCCTTGCCAGTGTCAGCTACAGAATTAGCTAATTTTAACACCCAATTGAAAAAGGCATTTAGCTTTCTATTGATAGATTTTTCTTCCCTGATATCATGTCTATACCTCCATGGTCCAGGTATATTATTTTTCATCCAATTTATGATGGTCTTAAAGTCTCCACCACCACCAATTTGTTGCTCTACCTATATTCCAAACCTCAGGCTTTGGGTTTTGGAAGAGAGTTTAGCACTAATGGAATCACAATACCCTATAGTGCTTGCATAGGACAAGTGTCTGTCTTATAGTTCCTGAATAAATAACCAATACTAGAGTTCCCAAGTTGCCTAGATCAAAACCATCAAAATTAAGTTTTAGTACTTCTGGTAGAGGAACTCTCCAGCCAAGATGCCTGAATATGTAAGCTGTGCAAGAGGCAGCAACTGCTTGCCATGCTTTGATGATGCCATCAACAGTGAAAAGATTGAACTCCTTCCTTGTTTTAACCCAACAAGGCATTCTAACAGATACTAATTAAATCAATGCTTCTTTTCTTTGCTTTTTGTCAGAAAGCACCTTTGCATATCTTTCCTCCCATACATACCACAATATTCCTGCCTTAGCACATCTCCATAGTATATTTCCTCTCCTTTTAGGAGGGGAAAAGAAATAAGGCTGAAATAAGTTACCCACTTCAAGTAGCCTAGTCAAGAAATCAAATAAAGAAAATGAAAAGATAAATGGACAGGAATTAGAAGGTGGTAAGCAGTCAAACCCCACAATTACTTGTTTTAAGTGAATCACCTCCCAGCAAAAAGCCCTAAACTTACAGAGGTAATCTTTAATATATATTTTTTCTATTTTTTTAACAATATACTTGTACTTTATAAGAACTAAACTCATTAGTACATCTTATGGTCCACAAAAGTTCAACATTAATATCCAAGGAGTCCATACCTCTTCAACCATCACCCTTCCAAGAAAACAACATATTCCATGATCACCAAGAGAAAAGGAATTTAAAAAGTTTTCTTTTCATAGTGCAATTGCTAGTATTACATTACATACTTGAGATTTGAGAACTATGTAAACCATGAAAACCTACAGGGGTTATACATTAAACATATGACTGGAAAGCTACAGGCCAAACTTCTACAGACTATCACCATCAAAACATACACCTATGAGGGGAGTTCCTAGGAGCATCAGGAGCAGAAAACAGGCAGTACAGGTCAGTTGAGCGCTAGGCTGAGTGAAATTCCAAGCAGAAAGTTTTAGGGATAAATTGTGACTGGCTCTGTGGAAAAACTGGTTGGATCATGCTCTGCTTTTTGACATTTGCTGTTTTGATAGCAGATGCAGGTCTAATTCTACAATTGGCTGTTCTAGAGCATGGGAGTTGGTGTATAGTAGTACATTTGGCTTGGACAGCTTCAACATTTTAATATAACTTTATTCTTTTCTTACTATAAAAACATGAAAGCCTACATATCTGACACTCACGTGAAATAAGTATATGCTCATTTAGCAATCACCATGAAAACTACAGACCAAATTTCATGGACAAGGGGTTACATATTAATATATGACTGCTAAGCTAATGGGAAATCCTCGGTTCCTAACAAGCATCACCACACAAAATACTTTAACCATCTGGTAAAAAGTTAAGAACCAAAAACTTCATAATGATTCCAAGCAGATTTGGTGATAAATAGTTAAAAAAGAGGAGGAAAAACTCCAATACATAGGCCTGAACTTTTTACCAAACAATAAGCCCCTATATAATAAATTAGGAGCTCTTTAACAAGTGGCTGAACTGAATGACTTATTACTTTGTATTCCAGTGAATAAGATATTCAGGAGGCTACAAGCTCCTTAATGGCTGAAGCTGATGTTGGGTTGATAACAATATCCATGAAGATGAATACTTTATTATTTAGTAATTATATCCACTAAAAGAAATAAGTCATCCAGTTCAGCCATTTCAGCTGTTATCAGAGAGCCCCTTGTATTGTAATGTTGAAAAGAACAGAAAAATTTTAACCAATAGGGTCAAACTTTAAAAAAATCCAAGACTGCATTCAGTAAGCGTGCAAATGCAGAACTGATAGAAAGAGAGAAAGAGAGAGAGAGAGAGATGAGAAAAAATTCAAAAAGAGTGCAAATGGAGAACTAAGGTAATTTTGTACTCTGGTTCGGTTTTGTACTGAAAATGAAAGTAATTTTGTTTCTTTTTCTGATGTTTTTGCATTCAAAAGAGGAGCAAAGTTTGCTTCCAGAAAATGGAAACATACTCTGCACCCAAGGTTGGTAAATGTAAAATAGGTAGATTCTGGTCTTGAAATACATATCTGTACCCATCACAACCAAACACAATACAAAATCAATCAATGCAAAACTGAACCAATTTTGCATTTATACTTTTTGACCAAATTTGCATTAACATCAATACATCTGCTTTTTACACCCTTACCGAACACAATCTAAGTGCATGAAAATAATAATAAAGAAATTACTTGATCAGTCATACAAAATAAAACACATCAATAAAATCAGACGTATGACTTTAAACAAAATGGAAGAGGAGAAAAACAAACCTGTGTCATTCCCATCTATTGTGTGCTCACAATCCTGCAAACCAGAAGGAAAAGAAAAAACTAATATCATTTACCAAATCTGCTTCATAAAGAAAAGATATAGGAAGGAAAATTGAAGTATAAAGAGGAACGCCAAATAACAACATTTCAAATGACAATAGCATGCCTCTTTAGCCAATGCATTAGGTATTCAGGTCTTTCCACCACCAGCAGAGATGCCTTTATATGTATGTGTCTGTGTCTGTGTGTGTGTGTGAGGACCCATGGCATTTGTTGTTTGCGGATGATATTGTATTAATTGATGAAACTAGCAAAAAGTTAAATGAAAAAATTAAGTTCATAATCAAATACCTTACAAATAAGAGGCTTTACAAAATGAGGGGGGACCAAAATAGAATATGTGCTATGTAAATTTAATAAAAATAGGAATACAAATCTGCAGGAGTCCCCCTAGGGAGCTAGCAGAAATTTTCAGCCCAAGGAGGCCTTAAGGCTCCTTAAGAGGATGGGGATGAGGAGTAAGAAGAGGAAAGAGGATCTCTCTTTTTTTTTGTTTCTTTTTTTTTATGAAAAAAGATGTCTTGTGTGAGGAAGAATGAAGATGCATAACACTATTCAGAGATGAAGGTGCTCCATTGGGTCAAAACTTTAGAAAATTTCAAAGACTACTTTCCAGATATTACCATCAGCAATTGGCAGCAATCTATAGCCTCTTCTTCAACCTCAAAGACAGCTCAGAGTTGTGGTTGGAATCCTCTGCAAAGGAACTTGACTAAATTGAATTTGAATAGATGTAGTAGAGGCAACCTGGGTCACTCAAGTATTGGGGGAGTATTCACTATTCAGAGACGAGGTAGGACCCATTCTTGCAATTTAGTCAGGACCTTTAGGAGTTGGAGACTCCACCACAGCAGAGATCATGGTGATCCTAACTGGGTTAATACTGGCTACATCAGCTCATTACAGGAATACATTAGTAGAAGATGATTCTAAGGTGGTAATAGATTGGCTGAAAGGCAATAAGAAAGGGATTTGGAGATTCAGATATAAGCTCAGAAATATTCAGCATCTAATGTCTGACTTGAGCTGCTCAATAATGTGGACATCCAGATCTGAATATTGATTTGCTGATAGTCCATCCAAAATTGGGACCGATAGGAACGATCCACTTTGGAGTATGTAGCGTAACTGGTGGGTAGGCTAGCCTTGATTTTTATTTCTCTCTTCCTTGTTTAGGATTGGAAAGGTAAATCAATGTAATCTTTTCTATTACCTTGCTTTGGTAATTCATAACAAGGGAGAGATTGAGGAGGATGTCACGCATAGAATTAGAGCATGAAGAGTAAATTGGAGTGCTGCATCCAGAGTCTTACGTGATACACATACAACTTAGGTTAAAAGGAAAGTTTATTAAAACAGTTGCAAGGCTAGCAATGCTATATGGACCAGAGTTTTGGGTCATCAAGACACAACATATCCAAAAAACTGTGTGAAAAAATGTGTATACTGAGATGGATGAGTGCAAAAAATGGAAAAGATAGGGTTAGAAATAAAGTCGAAGGAACCTAGGAGTATCTCCAATAGGTGATAAAATGAGAGAAAGTTAACTACTAAGATGATTTGATCATATGCATAGAAGACATACAGAACCCGTAAGAAGAAAATAGCTTTTGCAAGTTGAAGGACTAGAAGAGCTAGAGGCAGACCAAAAAGGACATGGGTTTAAGTAGTAAGAAAAGATTTAAGCACTCATAATTTAACAACAGATAGACCACTAAATAGAATGGAAGCAAACCAGGATTCCTGAAACCAAGCCCATATAGTCGGAAGCAAAACGTTGCTAATTGTAATGGTATTGGGTTGTGACCTGCCAGGGAAAAAAGTATGTATAGTCACCCTCTTCCATTTGTCTCTTCTCTTTCCAATTGTTATTTAGAAAAAGCTCAGAACTAGGCTGCGAGATCAATGGGCTAGTGAGGGCCTCAGAACTTGCTATATGCATCTCTTATTTAAAGGATCAAGACAGATCATACAAGGTCCATGATGGAGATTAACTTGGACAAAGTCAACTTGAAACATGACTGAAACTGTGTTTTCTACCTCATAAATTGGGATCAACGAGGAAAGTTTTTTTTGATGAATAATAATAAGTTTATTGATTCAGAAGCAAATTTAGAGTGAGTTCATACATCATCCCAACAAGAGGCACGAGCTGCAGCCCCTCCTTGAATCTTACAAGTAAACTAGGAAAGAAAAACAAGAATCACAACTGAGCCCAAAATAATTCTTCCCTATTTACCCCTTGCTTAGCTAACACATCTGACAAAGTATTTGCTGATCTCCCCACCCACTGTACAGTGACCAACATATTCCTTGTCAACC
>NW_010729082.1:640680-665218 GCF_000365185.1 Nelumbo nucifera
CATAATATAAATAATAGTACTGTCGACTGAGCAGTGCAGTTCGACATTCCAGCATCTCTTCTTCTTATTCTTCTCTTTTCTACTACTTCGGCTATAGTAATTTAGCTTTCAGATAGTAGTATTCATCCACAGAAAGAATTCCAAACCAAGGTTCAAAATTTCAATACTATACACCCCATATCTTTTGGGCCCCGATATGCCTGTTTACAGGTGTTTCAGGACCCCACTCTTTTAATAAAAAAACTGTTTTGTAACTCCCCAAAAACCAATTTTTGAAAAAAAACTAAAAAAAGTATGTATCTGCATGTATCTAAATACCGATACGCCTCTGCCAATACACAGGCATATCGATTTTTTGAACCTTGTTCTGAACTAGGTCATCTCCCAAAATGAATACCCTTTTTTCTTGAAAAATGAATAACCATTGTGTCTCCCCACTAGAACAAATATGAAACTTTCTTCCTGTAATGAAAACATAGTTAAATAGATCCAACACTATGATAAACAAAGAGTCAGGTACATGGAGCTTTCCTTCGCACATGGCCATACAAATAAAAGTCATAGGAAGTAATCTACCATGCAACAAAATGACAGAACTCACCAGTAAATATAGGTTCACTGAAAATCTCCACTTCTAACAAATTCTTCTGAATCATCCAAATTTCAGAATGAGTACATGGAGCTTTCCTTCGCACACGGCGTATGTCTTCAGTATTTGTCAACTGTTGTCGTATTGTACTTATGTGGGGAAGAGAAAAACAAAGGCATCAAAATGCAAGTATATTGGCTGCTAATTAAGTAACTATAATTGAAATTTACTCTAAATAACTTCCACAATATCACATGTGAAAAGAGAATAGATTGCAGCATCAAACTCTCAAATATATACAACAGTAGTACAGAAATTAGCCTTTCATGTGCATGAAACTCCATATAAATATAGTGTTTATGAATAAATAGAGACCATTCCATCATTATACCCCATCTACTGGACAACTAACAACCAAATACCATAACTAGAAATGTTTTTCTCTGGTCAAAACAACCCCATGGCAAGAAGAAATTTCAAAATCAAAGGTAAAGAAAATAAAAGCCAATTAAGTAAGGCTGAAAACAAATTTAGAAAATAAAATCACCATGCTATGGAAGGTATCAATATTGTCTATGGATCCTGCACTCCAAATTGATAATTAGGCAGGCCACATAGTTTGGGATAACATAATGGTAGAAGATAATACAAATGCCAAATAGAAGATCTACCCAAAAAGAAATAGGAAAAATGTGAGAAGGCAATCATTAGACAATATAATCTACAACAGACCACAGAGATAATGGAAACATACTCGCCATGCAAGACCATGCTATCATCCAAAGGCACCTTCCTCTTAGTAACACTGCTCCTGGGTGTTGCTAACCGGGGGCGTTTTGAAGACGCTACTTCATGTATAGGAGGAGTAGGCCTTAACTTCAAAGCCGAAGTTCTTCGTCCAACTGAGGTCAATGTTTTAGTTCAAGTCATAACCACACAGCAATCAAGTGATACATTATTAGTGCCGCTGGAAAGGTAACATGATTCAATGTCATGCTTGAGTACTTGAATAACATAAAAAGCAAGAATTAGTCAATACCTAATATGGACGACAATAGATCATCATCATCAGGAATAGACTCAACAGTTCTTTTGGATTGAGGCACCCCAGAAAGCTTAGTTGATTTACCACTCTGAAGAGCTGGTGTACTTTCCATAGAACAGCGCTTCTTTCCAGAAAGAATTTTGACACCATCCTCACTACCCTCACACTCTTGTACAGTCTCTTTTTCTGGAGTTGGCTCCAGTAATAAATGGTTTGGCAGGGAAGTGACCTCAGTGGGAACTGAAAGTAGTGTTTCAGGTGCAGGCATGTCATTATCCAAGTGCCCATCCAGCTTAACGTGATTTTCCAGAATGTCCTCTGCTGGACGAGGCACTGAACTTGCATCAGTCTCTAATGTTGTGTCCACAAGAGTTGTTCGTTGACACACTTCACCTGAAGAACGAGAACATATTAGAACAACAAAATAGCTAATACTTATCATGCCATTATATTAATAAGAACCAATCAAAATACCTTGTACAGCTGAAACTCCAGAAGTTTGAAGGTCTTCTTCCCTTTCTGACAACCCATGCGAACAAAGCCCCATTTCTCTGGATTCAGGCACATTATCTGCTAAATTACCATCTGACAAAGAGAATGAATCAGATTGGTTCTTCTGGGAACTGCATGCCTGAAGAGCAGGATTACAACCACAGGACTTTTCAACAGAACCAACTGGGCTCAAAATCTGGGAGTCTTGTGATCTCGTACAACTTTTAGTTTGAGCTTCACCAAGCTCATGCCCACCGTCAGACCCCAACAAAAGGTCTGGACTAGATGGCAATGCACAAGTAGGGGTACATGCTTCATTTACAACTCCTGTGGGATCCTTGTTATTCATAGCTCCATTTTGTAAAGCTTCTGCCTGCTCCTGACCATCAGCTGCAGTTATAACTCTATCTGAGCATTCTGACACAGGAGAAACAGGTTTTGGTTGTTCAACTAGAACTGAAGTGGGTGAAGAAATAGTACGGGAAACATCTGGAGCAATGTGGTCCATGCCCTCTGCAGCAGATAGAGAGTCCCCTGGTTGCTTTGCTTGAATTGACTCTTCCATTAATCCAGGGGTAAAAGGGGCCTGAGCACACTCAACCAAGTCTTCTGAAGGATTTGAAGATGGACGGTCAATTGGTTTACAAGGAAAATCATCCTCATTTTGATCTGGGTTTTGAATAGGATCACCATTAAGAATACTAGAATCATCATCTCTCTTTGGATCACACAGATCAGAATCAATCTGTTGGGCCTGAGCACACTCAACCAACTCTTCTGAAGGATTTGAAGATGGACAATCAATTGGTTTACAAGGAAAAACCTCCTCATTTTGATCTGGGTTTTGAATAGGATCACCATTAAGAATACTAGAATCATCAGCTCTCATTGGATCACACAGATCGGAATCAATCTGTTCTCCAAGGCCACCCTCTACCATGATTTCAACGTCAGCTGTCCCCTCAATGGTTTGCTCATCATCAATATCCACAGTAAAAGGTGTCATGGGTTGGCCAGATGCCTGAAGATCCACACTGGAAGCAAAAAAGGCAAATAATGTTAACTAAACCTTTCATGCTAGATGCAAAAACTATGGAAGAAATTAAGATTTTTCATATTCTTGAACAAGGGGGAATTTTCAATATTGAGAGATTTTTACTATAGTAATTTTGAGTTTTTTCTAATTTGTTGGTGTCCTGGGAACAGAGCTAAGTTTCAATCTTCTAGAAAATTACTATTCTTAGTAAAATCGAAATTACTATTTTAAGTATTTTTAAGACTTATATTTTCAGTAATTTCCAAAATCACTAATTACAGTAGTTTCTGTAATTACCATTTATAGTAAAATCATGACTTAATTTCTGGTTTCTTAAAAAATTAATAGAGAGGTTTAAAGGAGTTCAAGTTTGAATAGCGAGTTAATATTTTCACCAAGGAGTTGCCGTTTTTGATTTCTTACTAGTCTACAAAAGAATATCAACAGGTCTTGTAAGGTACGTATTATATTCTATTCTATTGCTTTTTTCTGTTATGACCTGAATAAAGAGTTCACTGTTTCTATCAATGTTCAGAGAACCGGAAAAGGGAGACATTCACGGTTCATAGGTTCAACCACGGTGAAACTGGAGGTCGAACCGTGATGACATGCCATATGCATATATATTTTGTAGGTCATGTAAATACTACATATAATATATTTTACAAATACCACCACACTTATGTGGTGGACAGATGGCCAGTTTTAAAGTTACTAGTAAAAGTGTACGCGCATTGCACGTGGCAATATCAAATGATGATGATGATAATCGTCAACAACCAAATGACCATACTGATTGAACCATTCACCAATTTAACCAGGAAAATGGACTATGATTAAGACACTAATTCTTTATTTTCTTTGTATTTTAGCCATTTCTATCTTTACTAATAATAATTCTTATCTTTCAAACATATTTTTGTTTAATATGAAGAATATATAATATTAATGCATGTTCAAATTTTTCTATAAAACTTATAAAAAAATTATATATTTTTACTTTTTATTATTTAATTTATGAGATAATAAAAATTACTTATTTACCAAGAGGAAATGTAATTCCAATATATTGTTCGAATACTGTTTTTAATATTGTCGTCAAATCAATTATATATATAAATATATATATATCATTTAGATATAATATATATGTTATTTATTATTTATTTATTTATAAATATGTTATTTATATTGCATTTTTGTAAACTTCTTACATGATGAAAATAGTTGAAAAATTACTTATAATTTTTGTTTTTCTTTATTTCAACTATTATATTTTCTTTTCCTTTTATTAATTTATTGATTTTAAATTAAATCGGGTCGTCTCAGATTCGGATATCCAACCTAATGATTGGATTCATATTTGAATCAATATTTATGAGATCTTATCAGATCTTCAGATTGAATCAAATTCAAATATATTGGTTAGTGGGGTCATGTGTTAGACATTAATGCTCTTTATTTTTTATCCTAATTTTTATCCCATTTTTACCATAATGAAAATAATTTTCATTAATCACACTTTTTATATGATGAATATATAACATTATAGAATGTACCCAAAATTATCAACAAATTTCTACATTTTCTAGAATTTTATGTATTTTATTATTTAATAATAACATCCATTTGACATGGATAGTTTAACCACTAACCCATCACTTGGATGGAAAAACCATTTTGCATTTTTGGTTGATTTTAAATCATGTATTCCATTTTCATCACCAATAAAAGTAATTCTTATTTTTCACATTTATTTTTGTTTAATATGGTGAATATATAACAATAGAATTGTATCAAGATGCTTTATACAAAGCTTATATTTTTCTTTGTGTTTATATATATGTATGTATGTATGCATGCATGTATGTATATATGTATATATTTAATATTTGTTACTTAGTTATAACATCATAGATTGACTCATTTGACTCGGAATATTAGATCATTGACCTTCCTGCCATCTAGATATGGAAATGGTTTCATTTTCAAACTGGTTTTAAATTTTGCATTTCATTTATATCATTGATAAAAATAATTATTATTTATCATACTTATTTTTGTTTATATTATATATATATATATTATAGATGTGCCCAAAATTGTTTCATATTTTTTTGTACTATTCTATTTAAAAAATATATTTTTAATTATATATCATGGGATAAACTATTTGACCTGAAAGGTTGAACCACTAACCCACCCCTAGATAGGAAGATGGTTTAATTTCCCATCGGTTTTAAGTTATATATTTGATGTCCATCATTAATAAAATTATGTCTATTTTATCATAGTTATTTTTTAATATAAACGTGTCCATTTTTTTTCAAATTTTTTTCTATATTTTTCGTATTTCTTATATTTCTAAATTTGTATTATTTATCTATGACATCATGAAATTATCCATTTGACCCAAATGGTTGAATTACTTACCCACGACCTAGATGGAAAATATGATTTCATTTCTAGGTTTACTTTAAAAATATAAAATTTCATTCTATTAATATTATTTTGTATGGATTTATTAGTGGAATTTAATGATGATAAATAAAAGTATTTTTTATATTTCTAAATTTGTATTATTTATTTATGACATCATGAAATTATCCATTTGACCCAAATGGTTGAACTACTTACCCACCACCTAGATGAAAAATATGATTTCATTTTTATGTTTATTTTAAAAATATAAAATTTCCTTCTATTAATAATTAGGGAAATTGTCTAAAACTCACCATGAGTTTTCAACATTTCCCTTAAACTCACCACAACTTTTCAAAATGTCTAAAACTCACCATGTCAGTAAGTTTTTATTTTCCAAAACCCACCTTCCGTTAGTGCACCGTTAATGCTTCTTAACAGAAGTGTCCATGTCAGCATAAATAACAATTTTCATGACCAAATTACCCTTGAATGGCGACGAGTTAGAGGAAAAACGGTCTTTTCAGTTTTCAGTTTTTTTATTTTTCTGCATTTTTAGTGTTTTGTTATAATTTTCAATGTTTTTTATAATTTCTGTTTTTTTACATGTTCTATTTTCTACAATCTATAAATTTTCCTGTATTTTTTGTTATTTAGTTGTAATTTTTGTGTTTTTTCTATAACTTTTGGTGTTTTTTCTACAATTTTTATTTTCTGATTTTGTTTTTCAATTTCTATAGTTTCTATATTTTGAAAATAGTTTTTTATTTTGTTTGAAATTTCTATACATTTTTATATTTTTTGTGATTTCTATGTTTTTATGTATTTTATATTTGAAAATATTTTTTGAACTTTTTCCTTTTTTCATGTCTAAATATTAAAATTGTAATATATTAACACTCGTTAATTTATGTTGTATATATTTTATATTTTTCTATGAAGGTTAAAATGGTAATATACCAACACCCGTTAGTCTATTTGACATCAAGTTAGTGACATGGTGAGTTTTAGACATTTTGAAAAGTTGTGAGTTTAAGAGAAATGCTGAAAACTCATGGTGAGTTTTAGACAATTTCCCTAATAATTATTGTGTATGGATTTATTAGTGGAATTTAATGATGATAAACAAAAAAGTATAAATGTTGGATTCAATGAGAATGTGATTACTTAATGACTTAAATGTGAGACTTAATGAGAGGTAATTGAATGTATTTAATGGTATTCTTTTAATTACATTTTATGCCCTTTCAATTGAGATGAACTAAATTCAAGAGGGGTATTTTAGTAAAGAAAAAATCCAGAAGCCAATACCTCCCCATTCACACTTTTATTAGTATAGATTAAAATAAATGATCAGGGTTCAAGTATCTTAACTCACATTTTCTTTCAAATATGTATGTATTAAAGCAATATATACATTAAATGGGCACAAATAAATCCAAATAAAGAGATGGACTAATAGCAACAAGACAATACACATAAATAAGAGGTCTTAGGTTCAAGTTTTGTCATTACCATTTTGAAGTTTCTATTCATATTGTGACGGGGGCAGTTTCATAAAACCGGATCCAATTTACCGCTTTTCCAGTTAAACCGGCCAGTCAGCCGGTTTTGGCCTGTTTTTCATGAATACCAGTTTTAAAGGTATGGCTGAACCGACCAGGTCACGGTTCAACCCTTTCAACCAGCCAGTCCAGACCAATTTTCTAAACAATGGTTTCTATTTCTACCATAGCCAACAGATAGGGACCATTGCCTGGTATAATGGTAAAATCACATGGTGACAAGCACAAGAATACAGATTTGAGTTTGGATGTTAAAGGTTAGGTACTGACATTAGTTACTGGACATTGTGTTGCTACAAGAGACAAAATTAGCTGATTTGGATAGAAGGTGGACTAGAAGCTTGTGGAGTTCAAGAGTAATTTGGACCTCAGCCCCTTCTTGGGGAACTTCAGGGGGGAATTGTTTCTTTATGGAGGAATGAAGCAGTGGGGCCTATGGAGGAATTGATTGGTAGGTTTTCAATCTCAATTAAATTTAGAAGCATGGAGGATAGATTCACTTGGATTTTAACTAATATTTATGGACCAAATAGCTATAGGGAAAGGAACAAAATGTGGGGGAGCTATATTCGATTTAGGACTTATGGGGTGGCCCTTGATGTCTAGGCAGGGTCTTTAATGTAATAAAATTTTCTGATGAAACAAGTAACCCCCAACAGTCAATTACAACTAGCATGAGGAACTTTAATGAATTCATAGAATTTTGTGAGCTAAAGGAGTCTCCCCTACTATAAGCCAGATTGACTTGGTTTAATTTTCAAGAAATCCCTCTTTACTCAAAATTAGATAGGTTCCTCTTTAACCTTGATTAGGAGAACCATTGGGAAGATTTGATATCTAGAGGCTTGCCTAGAGTCACTGCTGATTATTGCCCTATAAGAATAGATTCTCAAACTTTGTTGAGTGGACCAAGACCTTTTAGAGTTGAGAACCCGTGGTAACACACCCAAATTTCTTGAACAAAGTAAAGAAATGGTCGAATGAAGAATTAAGGGAGGTAAAGTGGAAGGGTGTTAGATATCACAAAAAGTTACAAAGGCTTTGGTGCAAAATAAAGGAGTAAAACAAGGATCATTTTAGCAAATTAGAGGAGTAAAAGCATCCCTATGTTTCCCAGATGAAGAAATGGATGAGAAAGAGAATCACGGGAGCCTTGATGAACAAGAAAGAGAGTTGATATGGAAATTGAAAAAGGAGCTGGAAGTTCTACTTAGAGAAGAGATTCGTTGGGCATAGAAATCTAAGCACTAGTGGATTAAGGAAGGAGATGGAAACACAAAATCCGTCCATGCTTTGGCCAATGGAAGAAGGAAAAATCCGGTCACTAAATTGGATATAGATGGGAATGTGGTTGAGTCAAGATGAGATTTCCAAAATTTTTGTGGACAACTTTAAATCAATTTTTAGAAGGCTTTCAATTGATCATTTAAAGGTAGAAGGGGTTGATTTGATTGGCCTAGATTAAATGATGAAAGAGCAAGATGGTTGGAGAGAAATTTTGAAGTGGAAGAGAATAGAAAGGCAATTTTCTCTGTAGATAAATCAAAGGCATTGTATCTTTAGTCCCTAAGAAGATTGATGCTAGTCGTCCAAAGGACTTTAGACTTACTAGTTTGGTAACAAGTATTTGAAAGATAGTAGCAAAGGTTCTCTCTTTGAGGATAAAAATAGTACTTCCCTCTATCATCAATCAATCTCAAGGGGCCTTCATAAAAGGAAGACAAGTTATTAATCATCTAATAGCCAATGAATGTATAAAAGAGATGAGAAAATCAAGGTAGGAAGATTTTGTGTGTAAATTGGATCTTGAGAAAGCCTATAATTTGGTGGATTGATCTTTCCTTCTAGAGATTTTGAGTAACTATGGATTTGGGGGCAGATGGTCTAGTTGGGTAAATGGTTGTCTTAGTTCTTGTCAATTTTCCATTTTAGTTAATGGAGTGGTCAAGGACTTCTTCCTAGCTTGTAGAGGACTTCAGCAAGGTAATTCAATCTCTCCTTTTCACTTTACTCTTGTAGCGGATGCACTTAGCAAGTTAATCTCAAAAGCTGACGGGGAAGGCTTGTTAAAAGGTTGGAGAGTAAGTAGAAATGAGGCTCCAATCACCCATCTTGAATTTGCAGACGATACTATAACTTTCTATGAAGGAGGAGATATTAGGAAGGTTAGCAATCTAAAGGAACTGATAAGGAGGTTTAAAAGGATCTCTAATCTAAAACACAGTATTGAAAAAAGTTGCATTGCAGGTCTTAATTTGGAGGAGAGAGTTTTGGAGTCATTAGCAGCTTGTCAGAGTGCCCTACAACCTCTTAGCCTTTGACCTACTTAGGTCTTCTCTTAGGTGCCTTCTCTTAGGTGCCAATCCTAAAGAGAGTAGATTCCAGAACCCAGTTTTGGAGAAGACTAAAAGAAGATTGGCTGCTTGGAAAAAGAATAAAGAATTATACCTCACGGGGGAGGGGGGGGGGCAAAACTTCATTGATAAAAGCCACTCTTTCTAATTTGCCAATTTATTTTGTCTTTGTTTTTAGAATCCCCTCTAGGGAAGTAAAGAAGTTAGAGAAAATAATAAGGGATTTTCTGTGGGAGTCGGGGGAAAGTATAAAAGACCATCTAATCAAGTGGGAGATAGTGTGTAAGAGTAAGGAGGGTGGTGGGTTGGGATTAGGAAATGTGGTTCAAAAGAATGCAGCTTTACTAGGAAAATGGTTGAGGAGATGACCTTTAGAGAGAGAAAAATTGTACCATAAGGAGGTGGCAAGTATCCATGGTCAACTGGAAAATGGCTACGATGCTGGTGTTTCTCATTGGGCTACTCTACCAAATCCTTGGAAGACGATCCACCGGTTTGTCAAGTTTGTCAAGTATGATGTGTGCTCTAGGAACTCTATTTGTTTTTGGGAAGATGTGCAGGTTGGTGACACTGCTCTTAAGGACCTTTCCCCTCTTTATACTCAATTTCCTTGCATACAAAAGTAGTATTGAAAATTCCTCACCCCTCCTGTTACTCCTTTGCGACTGAGTTGGGATTTTGATTTTCATAGAGAGTAAAGGAAGAGTGTGCTGTTGTGACTAGGCTTTTGTGTTGCCTTGATATTGATTGTTTGGATTCCTTTACCTCAGATAGACGAGTTTGGCACCCTCGTCCTAAGGACTCCTTTTCGTGTGCTCCTTCCTCAGGTCTCTTTACCAGTCCCCTAACCTCAAGTGTTTACCTTCGAGGAAGTCTGGTGTAGGTCTGTTCCCTCTAAAGTTAATGCTGTTTGTTGGGAAGTGTTCTAGGGTAGGCAAACACCTTGGACAATTTTCAAAAGTGAAGATCCTTTCTGTGTTTATCCCTGTACCGGTGCATTCTTTGCAAATCTGGTGGAGAGGATTATTATCATTTTTTTTATTTCCTATTCTTTAGTTGCTGAATTATGGGATTGGTTCTTCTCTTTGTTTGGGTGCCAGTAGAATATGCCTTCACAGATACATATGTTGTTATTTGACTCCTCTACCTTTGTGTGGGCCAAAAAAAGGAGGAAGAATAATGTGGAAGTTTAAAAGGAAGAGAAAAATGCAGAAATTTTTCAAGAGAGGGAGAAAAGTTTACAAGAACTGTGTAATGACCAAGGTGATAGATAGGCTACAAACCTTGGACTGTTTTCATCAGTTTTCCTTTGATGATTTTTGGAGAAACTAGATTGTGGTGGCCAATAACAATTCTCAACAGGATGGAACACATCTAGAAGTACTTATATGGGTCAACAACATTAATCCATAGTTGTCAAGGCAACACCTAGGCGACAAGGCGCCCTTGGAGGCTTGCCTCGCCCAGTCGCCTAGCAGTTTTGTATTGTGTCTTATAAAATACTCTTAAATTGTTACTCTTTTGAGATTATAATTATAAAATAGACATTATTAAACAAAAATATTCATTTTTTGTGTTTATAAACTAATTTCTTTTTATTATTTTCTTATTTGTTAGGGTTTAATCAACACAAACATTGCTAACTTCTGTATTGAACCCTCAAAGACTTCAGAATTTGAACCAATAAGGGAAAAACATAAAGTTTTGTCTAATCAACACATTTCTTCCTCCACTTCTTCTTCTTCTTCTTCTTCTTCTTCTTCTTCTTCTTCTTCTTCTTCTTCTTCTTCCACCTTTTCTTTTCTTCTTTTCCTATTACAAAAATAGGGGTTCAGTCCCCATATTTTTTTAATTTTCTTTTCTTTCTTCTTTTTCTTCTCATAAATATGTTGATTTTCTAGACATAAACATGAAGTTTATAATTTTCTTAGGAAAGTTATGGATAGTTATTAAGGAAATATGGTTATGGAACCTAGGGAACTACCTAGGATATGTATTTTTCACTTAAAAAAATCCATCGCCTAGGCGACTAGGCAACAAGGCGCCCCCTGTCGCCTAGCCTCGCCTTGGCGCCTTGAAAACTATGAATTAATCTTGTACCAATCCTCTTCTAACCATATCCTCTTTGGTCAACCATGAGCTCTTCTAGCCCCTTCAATGTGTAACAAATTACTTCATCTAACTGGTGTAGTTGATGGTCTTCTATGCATGTGCCCAAACAATCTTAGTCTACTCTCTCTCATTCTATCACCTATTGGAGCCACTCCGAGATTCCTACTGATAAATTCATTCCTAATCCTAAGTTCCTATACTTTCTAGTTTTTCTAGTCATCCATCTTAGCATCCGTACTTCGACCACATTCATTTTCTAGACATGTTTCTTGACTGCCCAACACTCTGGTCCTTACAACATAGCTGGCCTTATAACTGTGTTATAGAACTTTCCTTTTAATCTAAGTGGATACTCACCTACCTCATAAAATTCCAGATGCACCTCTCCATTCTTCCCATCTTACTCCAATTCTTTGGCTGACATTGTCCTCAATCTCTCCCTTGTTATGAATTATTAAACCACAGTACCAGAAATGGTCACGTTGAAATATCTCTTGGTCTCCAATCCTAAGTGTATCTTGATTTACACTCCAATTGTTACTAAAGTTGCATGTCATATACTCTATTTTTGTCCTACTTATTTTAAAACCTCTTGTTTCCAAGGTATTTGTCGATAAGCTTAATTTTGCATTTAATCCTTCATTAGATTCATCATTTGAAACAATGTCAACCGCAAAACGCAAGCACCATTGAACATCCTCCTAAATATGTTTAGGCAATTCATCTATGATCAATGCAAATAGATAAGAGCCAAGTGTTGAGCCTTAATGAAAACCCATAATAACTGTAAAATCTAAAGTCTCTCCCACTGGTGTTCTAACATTGGTTGTTGCCGCCCCCCATACATATCCATAATTAGGTTTATACACCTATTTTGAACCCCTTTCTTTTCCAAGACCCACCGTATTATCTCTCTAATAATTCTATCATATGCCTTCTCTAGATCAATGAACAGCATATGAAGATCTTTCTTCTTCCCTCTAAACTTTTCTATCAATCACCTCAAAAGAAATATAGCTTTCATGGTTGATCTCCCTAGCATAAAGCCAATTGATGCCGATACACTTGTTTTAAGGTCGTAATCTTTGTTCAACTATTCTCTCCCAAAGTTTCATAGCGTGGTTCATAAGTTTAATCCTCACTATCTTATTAAATAGCTTGGTTAGCCATAACATGCCTACATCTCCCATACCTTTCCATGCTTCTACTGGAATCCCATCATGTCCTAATCCCAATGGCTTACCCTTCATATTCTTTAGTATCTCTTTTACTTCAGTAGGTCTAACTTTTATGAAAGTACATATTATTTTTAACACTACTAATATTGCTAAATTCTCCCCCGTTAGCACCCTCTCCATGTTATTCATCTAATAATTTTTCAAAACAGTTATTCCATCTTGTTTGATTTTATCATCTTTTACCATAACTCTTTGATCTTCATTTTTAATGCACCTAACATGTTTTAAATCTTTGCCCTTTTCTGTCTAGCTTTGCTAGTTTATACATTTCTTTTTTTCCCTCTTTAGTGCCTAATTTATGGTAAAGCTCATCATAAACCTTACATTTAATTCCATTCACTTTCTTTTAACTTCCTTTCTTATATATCTTTTTATTATTTTCTTATTTGTTAGGATTTAATCAATGCACACATCGCTAGATAGTATCTTGAACCCTCAGACTTCAGAATCTGAACCGATAAGCAAAGAACTTAAAGTTTTGTTTAATCACCATCTTCTTCTTTTCCTATAACAAAATTAGGGGTTCAGCCCCTATATTTTCTGAATTTCCTTTCTTTCTTTTTCTTCTCATGAATATGTTGATTTTCTATATTCTAATATGAAATTTATACTTTTCTTATGAAAATTGTGGATAATTAAGGAAAATGGTTGCTCGTTGCTATGGAACCTAGGGAACTAACCTAGGATATATATGAAACGAGGTGTCCTCCCTGTCAATAAAGGAAAATGGTTGCTCGTTGCTATGGAACCTAGGGAACTAACCTAGGATATATATGAAACGAGGTGTCCTCCCTGTCAATCTGTCACATATCTGCACCTTGGCGCCTTCAAAACTATGCTAGCATCAACTATGGAAAACAGTTTCTTAGATGCTATTTAAATATGAACAGAAGGTTCTTTACCTACTAACATTTACTACCACACATCAAATGAAAGATGAATATATGAACTCTGAAGTATACAGTTAGATACCAAATTGACCATACCTCTTTCTTCTTGATCTATTTCATAGGGGAAACCTGGCATAATCTTACAGTCCATGATACAAGAGAAATGAAAACCAAAGATGTATGCACAACTGAAACACTTGGTCTGTATGCCTCAACTCCATGGACCTCCAAACTAGAAAGAACTTAGGTGTCCCTTGTCAACCACAAACACTCTAGTCTTCAGAATATAACTTGCATACAGATTGGAATGTAAATTCATCTTGGGCATGTGATCCTGACCACCATCTTCTAGGGTAACCTGCTATTTGTATCAATCTTACCATTAACATCTAAATCTAAGAAGTGCAGGATCAACTCCATTCTCTTCACCCATACCAGAAGACAAGAAGAACCGCTTTAAAACCAACTAATGCTTAAGGTAATCATCTACGTGGACACAGAGCATGTCACCTATGGAAAAGAAAGTTGCTAAAAACCCAGCATGTAAGGGGACTTCACAAACCTAGATCCACTATTTTGTGCATCTCACTAGAAGCTGAATGGCATGGCACAGATGGCAAGGTCCCATTCACCCATTTGAATCCAGAAGACATCAAATAATTTTGTACAAAGATGAACGAAAATAGATAGACCCCATAGTTCATTACTAATGTCCTACATGTAAAACTCCAACCAAGAAAGAACCAACCTAGACCTTCCATAAAAAAATAAAAATACTGATAAAGGAGAACTTCTCTCTCAAAACATCCAATGATGATACCATAACAATCTTCAAACTTTTTACCAATCATAGAGAGCCTCACTGGCTTCCTTTTCTTATTCCTGATAAGTCTCACTGGCTTCCTTGATCCTCAGAAGAATCATGGTCCCTAGAATCAAACATTTTTGAGTTGTACAATCCAATGCTATGAAACAACCAGTTGATTGAGGGTAAACATCATAATTTGAGAGACATACATAATAGTCCACAATCACCCTCTCTTTAAAATCCAAATTCCAAATGAAAAAAAGGGGCAAATGTTTGAATACAGACACAAAAATTACCATCCAATACAAACTAATTAGAAAACAATTGCACATTAAATTCTGGCATGAGGCAAGATAACTTACTCATCCTCTAAACTCAGCATATCTGCAGCAGCTTTATTTTTGTTTAGAAACAGGTCCTGTTCGTTGCCAACCAAAAACAAAAGCCCTTAATAATTGAACAAGGAAAATTAAATTAACCAAAATTTGTTCAAACTGTAGAAAACAATGTTAGAGATCACATAAAATTCTGATCTTAAGTAATTATTAGAGATCCTGCTAAAGGTTGAAATTTCATTTCCTTAAATACCTGAGTTAAATGTCACACAATTTCTGAGTCATTTTTCAACATTACAATAAAATAATAAAAAACAACATTTTACAACATTCCCAAGAATTTACTTACACTACTCAGTCATATACACACAAATACATGTATTAAGGAGTCAAGGGCAGGGGATGAACGCACAACATCAGATCAGGAGTTTTTTTTAAGAAAGATAACAGACTTCATTGAATAAAAGGGAGGGATGTACATGAGGAGATGTACAAGGCCTTGCCAACAAAAAACAAAAGACAAAGCCCAATAGTTACTTGGCATTCTATTATCACTATACAAATAGTCCCTTCCTAACCCAGATTTTGCTATAAAGTCGGCAACTTGGCTTAGCTCTCTGCGAATCCATCCTAGAGTGCAAGCAAGAGGAAATCTCATGAATTTCTGCCAAAAAATTGGAGAACTTCCAAGGTCTAAAAGCCTGTCTAGAGACCCAACTTATGACATTCCTAGAGTCCCCTTCCACTGCAATTAAACTAAGGTGATGCATATTGGCAATTCTAAGGCCCTCAAGGAGGGCATGGATATCTGCTTCCACCATAGTTCTCAAGGCGCCAAGGCGAGGCTAGGCAACAGGGGGGGTGCCTTGTCGCCTAGTCACCTAGGCGATGGATTTTTTTAAGTAAAAACATGTATCCTAGGGTAGTTCCCTATGTTCCATAATCATATTTCCTTAATAAATATCCATAATTTTCATAAGTATAAACTTCATGTTGAAGTATAGAAAATCAACATATTCATAAGAAGAAAAAGAAGAAAGAAAAGAACATTCAAAAAATATAGGGGCTGAACCCCTATTTCTCTTATAGGAAAAGAAGAAAAGAAATGGTGGAAGAAGAAGAAGAAGAAGAAGAAATTAGTATATAAACACACAAAATTAGTAAAGAAAAAGAAGAAAATGTGTTGATTGGACAACATTTTATGTTCCTCCTTACTTATTGGTTCAGGTTTTGAAGTCTTTGAGGGTTCAATACAGCATTTAGCAATTTTTGTGTTGATTGAACCCTAACAAATAAGAAAATAATAAAAAGAAATTAGTAATATAAACACACAAAACGAATATGTTAGTTTAAAAATGTCTATTTTATAATTATAACCTAAAAAATTAAGAATATAAAAGTTTTTTACAACATGCTATAAAAGATTGCTTGGCGATTAGGCGAGGCAAGCCTCCAAGGGCACCTTGTCGCCTAGGCGTCGCCTTAACAACAATGGCTTCCACAGCATCATCTGTCTTGGAAGGACCACTACACACCCAAACCAAGTTACCATTAGAACTGTGTAAGAGGCCACCAAGTCCAGCTTCAGACAAGCCATCACAATTCCTCCTGAAACTTCCATCAAAGTTTAGAATATACTCACTCTCCTGTCTTGGAGTGATATTTGCAGGGGAATGGGGATCAGCTGGGGGAGTCAGCAACTCAGGCCAATTTCTTTGCAGGTCACCCAAATAGAAGACAGTAAAAACCTTACTATTCATCAACTAGCTATAAAGGTGAGCTCTGAGCAAGAACTTGACCTTGCAGAGTCTCCAAGGACGAGAAATTGTGTTCAAAAACTCTCCTATTTCTTTCTTCCCAGATATTCCACACAACAGCATGAATAATAGCTTTTTTATCAACATGGAAAGATTAATTTTATTAATAATTGAGAGGAAAAAAACAGATGCAGGATTACAAAAAGCAGATAACATAGGTGTTCCTTCACTATGTGTTACAACAAGGCCCAGAAAAGTTGTTGGCTGTAAACCCCCCGTTTTGCCAAAGAGGTCAGCCATCCCATTTGCAGACCTTCTGATCCATGTGAAAGAAGCATTGAGTTGCCTTGCTAGGCTTTCAATCTCACTGAAGGAGTATCTATATATCCAAGGAGCATTACCCCTGTTGTCAGACCAAGAGATCACCAGTTTTGAGTTGCCTTCAATCTCCAAATTTTTAAAATCTGCCTATTTGACAAGCTTCAGTCCCTGCAGTACTAGTAGCTCATCCTTTATCGAGTCACCTACCCCTATATATCCTGAATACAATGTCACCACTTTACTTGTTGAGTCTCTAAAGACACCACCAATGCCTACCAATAATGGGTATCCTATAGAGTTCCCATCAAAATTCAGCTTCAATTTGTTAGGAGCTGGGGACTTTCATTCCATCCATCCCCATCTTTTCTATCTTTTTAGAGGAATATGTGACTTCCTTCCAAGCCCGCAATATATCAGCCACTTTGGAACAGCTCAAGTGTTTTTATCGAATGTGCAACTTTTATCTTTATAGATTCCACCAGTTCTTCCTTGGATCTCATTAAGATTCTGCATTTCTCTCCTCCCATATAGTCCACATCAATGCTGCCCTAACTGATTTCCACATTGTTCTTCCCCTTTTGTCAGCTGCCTTTGTAAGTTTGGGTTGAAGAAGCTCACCACATATCTTGAGGTGTGTTCCATCTGCAACCAAAGAGGGAGCAAAAAGACTCCCAAAGAGAACAACAGGGCAATGGATCAACAAGTAGGGTAGGGATTCAGCATATGCATAACAAAGGCGGCACACATGAGGGGAGAGGCACTCATGTGGCCTCCTCTTTTGAAGAGGCTCACCAGCAATGAATAATAGCTTTCCAAACACATCTTTCTCTCTTACCCATGGTTTAAAGTATCAATACACCTCTGTGTATTGACAGGGGTGTATTAGTACTTTAAACTATGTGTGTTTTATTTTTTAAGTATTTTTTTCAAATTTTCATTTTTATAGATATTTTATATTATTTAATAAATAAAATAAAGAGTTTCCTTAAAACACCTTCAAATAGGTGCACCGAAACCCTCACAATACGATATGCCCGATACAAGGCATATCGTATCGACACTTTGAACCTTGCTCTTACCCAATTTGATCTTCAACCCTTTAAGAGCATATGAACCCCTCCACTGATTTGGGGTTGTCCAGCTGAAGCTGCCCCTAGCTAGGGTGTCAAGAAAAAACAATTTATCAGCAGGAAAATTTAAAAATTGAATTAATATGTGAAACAGAAATTATAGCAGAGTGATTATACAACCACCAAACAACATAGTGGACAATGATTCAAAGCCTGAGATGGAGAGAATTACAATAATGCCCAAAACATTTATTGCCTGAAGACCCTTTTTTTGCTAATGTGTCGGCCAAAACATTTGCAGTCCTCCTTACCCGAACAAAAGTAGCATTCAAATCTTTTGACATGCTATCTACTTCCCCAAGGACATTCCTATAAATCCAAGGCACATAGTGTCTAGAAATAGTCCAGGATACAACCAATTTTGAATCCCCTTCAACTTCCAAAGTCTTAAAGTTAGACTACTTAGCAAAACTTAGGCCTTGCAATAAAGCCATCAGTAAAGCCTTAAGAGAATCTCCAACCCCTATAGGTCTCGAATAAATAGCCATCACCTTGCTTGAAGTGTCTTCGAAAACACCTCCAATACCTACATTCCCCAATTTCCCATGGAGCTCCCTTCAAAATTTAGTTTCACTTTGTTTGTTGGAGGTTTCCAATCCAACACCACCTTTTTTCTTTCTCTTGAGAAGACTTTGCCACTTCATTCCACGCCCTTATTCTATCATTCACTACAAAGCTTTGGAACAGCTCAAGTGTTTGTATCCAATGTACAACCCTGATCTTTATAGTTTTTTTTTATCAATAAAAAATTCACTAATTCAATAAAAGAATAATTAGAAAGAGGAAGACAAACTTTCTTATCGTCCAATTACAATTTGAGCCCCCAAGAAAAGAAAAGAAAAAAGAGAAACAATAGAATTACATCTAAGCCCAAAACATTGATTCCCTCTCCACCCCTTGTTTAGCTAATCCATCAACAAAAGAATTAGCTGATCTTTTCACCCAAACAATCTTAACTTCCATCTCTCGCACCAGCCACTTAAATTTTCTCCTCACATAGTTGTAATTCCATAAGCCATTGTTGTCTTTGTTTAGCCACCCTACCACCACCTCCGAGTCCCCTTCAATTATGAGTTTTTTTATATTCATCTCCCTAGTTTTCTGGACTCCTTCCAACATTGCATAGATCTCAGTTCTGAGGGAGTCACCTACACCAATTGGGCCTGAGAACAAGGCAGAAACAACCCCATTCTCATTCCTAAAAACACCCCCAACCCCTGAGTTTCCAGGGTTCCCCCTACTACACCCATCAAAGTTTAGTTTTAAGAATCCAGCAGGTGGGGGGGTCCAAGACACACTCATTACTGTTTTGATTTGGGTATAGTTTGCAATCTCACCCCACTTTCTCAACATGTCATCCACTGTATAATCTTTGAATAGCTCTAGGGACTTCAGCCACTGTACAACCCTTATATGGATTAGAGCCCTCAGTTCTTCAGCACCTCTCTCTACTTCTGAGAAGATCCTGGAATTTCTTTCTTCCCATAATGACCAGCATACTACAGCCCTCAGTCCCCTCCACATAGTCCTTCCCCTTTTCTTACGCCACCTAAAAAAAGAAGGGGAGAAAAGACTTTGCAAGTTTGATGGAGGGTTCCAATTACACCCAAAGAGGGAGACAGACCACTCCCAAATCGATTTTGCGAATTGGCAAGACACCAGTAGGTGAAAACCAATCTCCCTACCAGCATTTCAGAGAACACACCAGTGAGGTGACAAACAAGTATTGGGTCTCTTCTTTTGGAGTAGATCACCAGAGTTGAACCTTTCCAAATAGGCTTCCCAGCAAAAACTACCAACCCTAAGAGGAATTGGTCTGCACCAAACCTAATTAACAGGGAAAGGGAGAGCTACAGGACTGGTGGACTAGCATAAGACTTTGAAGAAAGAAGCACATGAGAATGAGTCAATGGGTGTGTGGGTCCAGATTCTAGAGTCCACCTTAATAGAGTAAGAAAATATAATCAAGAAGTTCGAGGAGGCTCGAAATACTGTCGAGGTCTAAGTCCCTCACAGTCCTTCTTAGACCCAAATTCCACCCAAACCTAGAACTAGAAGAGGAAGGGGTAATGAAAGAAGAAACTGGCTCATTTTTTAAATCAAATAGAGCATACAAAGAAGGAAACTGTTCCTTAAGGGGGGCATTCCCCACCCAAGTTTGTTCCCAAAATTTTATGGTGTTACCTGAATTCAAATCATACCTAATAAGAGTGGAGAATACTGGCAACAAATATGAATGGCTTTCCAAGGTGAAGCACTTGTAGTCCTTGCTCGGATTCCAGCATCCCATCCATTTTGCTCCAACCCATGTATGCTTGCTACTATTCTAGCCCATAGTTTCTCCTGCTCCAATGGGAACCTCCACAACCACTTCCCCAGAAGGGCCATATTCCTTTTTCTAATGTTCCCAACCCCCAAACCACCACAGTTTTTACTCCTGGTCACCACCTCCCAACTCACCCTATAATCCCTCTTCTCCTCTCCTAGCTCCCAAAGGAAATCTCTCATCATCTTCTCCAATCTACTAGAAACCTTTGATGGGATTTTGATCATTGATAGGAAATAAATGGGTAAGTTTGCTAGAGTGGTCTTAATCAATGTAGTCCTCCCACCAAGAGAAAGGTAATTCTTTTCCCAAGAGACAAGTCTATTTTAAAATCTTTCCACCACCAGGTTCCAAAAGCTCTCTCTCTCTTGGGGTTATCACCTAATGGCAACCCTAGATGATTCAATGACCAGCCTAAGACTTCACACCCTAGCACTTCTGCACTATGCCTAATCTCTCCCTCCTCCAAATTCACACCCACTACAAAACTTTTCCCAAAGTTCACCTTCAAATTTGAAATTTGTTCAAAGAATTGTAACACCAATTTCATGTTCCTGATGAACCCCACATTACCTCCTTCACATAACAAAATCGTATCATCAACAAACTGTAAGTGGGTGAGGGGGGTTTCCTCCCTTCCAACTCTCCAGCCTCTAATTAGGCCCCTAGAGTCTGCTATATGAATCAATTTTCCCAAAACATCAGCAATTAGTGTGAACAAGAAGGGAGATAGGGGGTCTCCTTGTCTTATACCCCTACTGGCTAGAAAGAAATCTACCACTGTCCCATTCATTAGCATAGAGTAATGACAATTCCGAACACACCCCATAATCCATTTGCACCATCTAGCCCCAAAACCAAACTTGGTCATAACTTTCCTCAAAAATTCCCAATCCACCAAGTCATAAGCCTTTTCCAAATCCAACTTACAAACCACTCCATTCTTTCTCTCCATGAAATTCTCCACACTCTCATTAGCAATTAGGATTTGATCAGTAATTTGTCTTCCACTCACAAGAGCTCCTTGGTTTGGTGCAATGATGTCTGGCAATACTTCCTTCAGTCTCAAAGACAATACCTTTGCAATAATCTTGTACAAGCTATTTACCAAACCGATTGGCCTGAAATCCTTTGGATGGGATGCATCTTTCTTTTTTGGAACCAAAGCTATGAAAGTTTAATTCACACCTGGGTTAATAACCCTCTCCTATAGAACTCCTCAAACACCAACAGAAAGTCATCTTTCAAGATATCCCAACAGTCTTGATAAAAAGTCAATGTGAACCCATCCAGCCTTGGAACTTTTGTTCTATCCATAGAAAACACAGCCTACTTAATCTCTTCCAAATCAAACCTTCTTTCCATCCTTCTCCTGTTATCCCCCCCACATCTGGCTAGTCCAATTCTTCTACCCACATCCCTCTACTTACAGGCCTTCTTAGAATGGATTTAAAGTGTTCTACAAAAGCCCCAGCTATCTCCTCTTGTTTTGTTAACTCAACTCCATCCACTTCCAATTTGGAAATAAAATTTCTCCTTCTCCTTCCAATTGCCAAAGAGTGAAAAAACCTGGTATTTTTATCTCCCTCTTGCAACCATTTACATCGAGATTTTTGCCTCCGACTTATTTCCTCCTTATGTAGGCAATCCTCTAGTTGTTTTCTCAAACCTCTTCTTTGTTGCTTGTCTGCCTCTCCAAAATCTCCCCCTTATTCTTTAGAGTTAAGGCTCTCACATTGGTTCATCAGAGCTCCCTTTCTTTCTTCTAACCTTCCAAACTCCAATTGATTCCACTCCTTGATCTTTGCTTTCAAATATTGCAGTTTCTTGTAAAACCTCATCCCCACCCATTCTACCATTGGATTACACTCATTCCACCACTCCCTTACTCCTTTGGTAAACCCAGGATGGAGTAACCACATATTTTCAAATCTAAAAGGGGCAAGACCTCCACTCCTTTCCTCCTTGCATATCATTATTGGCCAATGATCAGAGCTCACTCTAGGAAGAGCTCTAGATGCTAAGTTCCCCCAATGTTCTTCCTAATCCAAAGAAAACAGAAACCTATCCAGCTTGGAGCAGATGGGACTAGATTGGAGATTTGACCAAGTAAATGTCTTATGGGCTAGAGGTATCTCTTTGAGTTCAAAGACATCCACAAACCTATTAAATTTCCTCATGCTAGTTGTCACCCTCTGATTAGTATCATTGGTTTCCTTCGTGAATCTGATCACATTGAAGTCCCCACGCACAAACCAAGGCCCATCCCATAGCCCTCTGACATCAACCAGTTCCTCCCATAATTCCTTTCTCTCTGTAGTCATTTGGTCCAAAAACATTTGTGAGCACCTACACATATCCATCCTCTTGCTGCTTAAACTTCATGGAAAATGAGTATTTTTTCCAATCAGTTCCTCCAGGCCTTCCACCACATCCCTCTTCCACAATGTCACTATCCCACCTGAAGCACCCCACAAGAGAGCAACCACCCAACTAATCCCCCTGGCTTTCCACACCCTCCTTGCCCATCTATTATCAAACTCAATTCTCTTGGACTCCTGTAATAGTATTGTGGGTCAAACCTCTTTAATACCTCTTTGATCATCGCTCTTTTTCTCGCACTTCCTATTCCCCTCACATTCCAACTAAGTATCTTCATGTTCACTTCTTCCTTCGATCCCTTCTTCACCTAACCACTACTTCCCCCCTTTTCCTTCTATCTACTTTCAGCACATTCAAATCCTCCATCCTACATCCCAACTTCCCCACAAATTCTGCTATCATGTCCTCTTTATTAGATTCCTCCATCACTGTCCTCTCTACATATTCCCCTCCAAAACTACACTCCTCTCCACTGATCCCTCCCCTCTTCTCTCCTCTCTATCCTTCCTCTATGTCATATTTTCTTCCACTTCACTAACGACTCTTTCAATAATTTCCCACACTTTCTCATTCCTATACCTTCCTTCCCACACCTCCCCACTGTTCTTCATTCCCTTCTCCATAAGCTTAGAAGACCCACCACCTTGGTTGGTTGCATATGCATGGGCTGCAAGACTTGGAACGGGAATGGAATCTGGAACAAAGGACACAGAAAACGCATTAGTAGCACAAACTGAACTCACTTGGTTACCTGGGTTTGACTAGAAGGTTGGAATAGGGCTATTTCTAGCCTCCCTGTCTTGTTCCAAAGGTTGGTAAATATCTATCTCCCTGAGTTGGTTGGAAAGCACTTCTGTCATTTGGTCAACATGGCAATCTTTCCTCTCTACCCCTGGTTCACCCCTTGCTGGTGTATTCCTGCTCTGCTTCTGGTTCTCCCGATTTACCCCTTCCTTTGCACCTTGCACATTCTGAAGTCTTGGGGGTGGATTATTCCCATTAATGTCTTCAGCCGTACTTGGTTCAAAATGTCCTGGTCTTCTTCCATCACCAGCCTGATCTTTCTGGTTGTTTGTTTCACACCTCCAATTTTCCCCTATATCACCTTGAAGTAGGCATGCAATGTTCAACATACCCATTTCGCCTGCTGCACCATATGTTTGACACTGTATGCCCTTAGCTCCAATCAAAATAATGTACATTATGACATTTAATGTAAATGAATAAAGACATATTTGATTCATGTTATTATAGTGTGTTTTTGTGTAATACCCTTAAACTGGACACATATGAGACTCGTGTTAAGTTTAGAATCTTCACATCCGTTGGATAGATCTGGGGAGATTTATCTTGCCAAATCTGACACTGATGTGCTGCCAAGTTGGTTGGGGTGGCCTGTCTTAGCTGCCAGGGTGAGACCTGAGGTACATTCAATGTGGGTTTTCTTGAAACCCTGAACCGGACCGGAATTCCATTATTGCCCTAGACCTTGGAGATACATGGACAAAACTGGAATGTTACACTTGACCCCTAGACTCGATTATGATACTACATTAGGTGTCGGATTGAGCTATCTTTGATATGCCAATCAGTGAGATCCTTAGAGGGGGTCAAAACCTGGGTATGTTGGGACAGTCCGAGAATTCATTTGAGTGGGTGATCATAGTGACAGGATCAGCCCATTTGTCAGACAAAGTGAATGATTGGGGATGCACTCTCTCTGATGGAAACCAAAAC
>NW_010729082.1:685356-706873 GCF_000365185.1 Nelumbo nucifera
GATATGGGTGAAGTGTTTGAAGACCCTGGTAGATACCGACGACTTGTAGGTAAACTAAACTACCTAACCATTACTCGGCCAGATATTTCATTTACAGTTAGTGTGGTAAGTCAGTTCATGCAGAAACCTCTGGTTCCTCATTGGAATGCGGTTCTATGAATTGTGAGGTATTTAAAAGGGGCCCCTGGTCATGGTTTGATATACAAAAGTGGTGGAACACTTGAAATAGAAGGGTATACTGATGCTGACTGGGTTGGTTCTATGTCTGATAGGCGGTCTACCACAGGTTATTGCACTTTTCTGGGGGTAATATGGTGATATGGAAAAGTAAGAAGCAGGCAGTCGTGGCAAAAAGCAGTGCAGAGGCAGAATATAGAGCTATGGCACATACTACTTGTGAATTAGTGTGGCTAAGGAACCTTCTACAGGAGATAGGATACAACATTAATACTCCAATGAAGCTCTATTGTGACAATCAGGTTGACTGTCACTTTGTGAGAGAGAAGGTGCTGAATGGAGTGATAGACACTGCATACGTTAATACAGGGAACCAGTGGACAGACTTATTTACAAAAAGGGTTGAGTCGGGAAAGAGTGGACTACATATGTAACATGCTGGGATTATATGATATATACTCACCAGCTTTAGGAGGAGTGTTAGTGTAGGGGTATTTCTATCTTTATACTTATGTTGAGGTTGTTGATCTATAATATTATATTAGAACTAGTGTCCCTCACTTAAATAAGGGACATGTGTCTTTTCCATTCTATTAATAATATAAAAACATGTCTGGCCAAATGGGAGAGTTACTTTACCCTAATTCGAACCAGACTTTTCTTCTCTCTTTTTCTACTCCTTTCTCTCTCTCTTTCTTCCCTCTTTCTTCCTCTTTCTTCTTGACTATTATCAGACTAACAGAACTCAAAAGCAGGCCGAATTATAACAATCTTTTTTGTAACTTTCACTTTTATCTAACTCTGGACATAGTTATCCTTTCAATTAAAGAAGTCAATACTTAAAATTAAGTAGAGTAAGAATAAGAACAATTGTTTTATTTTTGGTGGGGGCATTAAGACAAATTAAGAAATTTGTGGATTTAAGGAGGCAATATTGACAATATGAACACTCAAAAATCCTAAAATCCTTCAAGTATAGCAATTTGAATTCCTCACTTTGGTAGAATTTGGAAGCCTTTAGAATTGCATTTCCGCTTTTATAAGACAAACACTTTTTAGAAGGTTTCTTTTTTTTTCATTTACACTGTTTAGAAATACATAGATAAGGCTAAAGCATTCGGTTTAACAATTGTTTTATTTTTGGTGGGGGCATTAAGACAGATTAAGAAATTTGTGGATTTAAGGAGGCAATATTGACAATATGAACACTCAAAAATCCTAAAATCCTTCAAGTATAGCAATTTGAATTCCTCACTTTGGTAGAATTTGGAAGCCTTTAGAATTGCATTTCCGCTTTTATAAGACAAACACTTTTTAGAAGGTTTCTTTTTTTTCATTTACACTGTTTAGAAATACATAGATAAGGCTAAAGCATTCGGTTTTTTTTTTTTGAAGATAAAAGATAATTTTTTTGAAAATGACTACTGTGGGTTCAGATTTATTCTCCTTGCATGTCCTAGTAAAATATTTTTACATAGTAAACTATAATTTTTTGTCCTTTTTCTGTAATTGGTAACCCTTCATGATTTACTTATTTAGAAAATAAAAAATTATAGACAAACATGTTAAGGATCCATCAAGTTTAGGTTGGTATATAAGCACCTAATCCTAATTTTCTGCTTATATTACAATTGATCCCAAAACAACTGACCCCTATTCACTCTTTTTTGGCCAGCCCAACAGCCAAACTATTTGCAGATCTTTTAACACATGTGAATGTGGTAATTAACTTCTATGCCAAGCTTCTTACTTCTCTCATAACATGTTGATATTGTCAGAGAGTCAGAGACCTTGATTGTTGCTTCTCAAACATCCCACTACCACCTTCAAACCTTACCTTACGGCTTAGATTTCCGCTATTGTAAAATTCTCATGGCCTACTAGTCCCAAGCACATGGCTAATAGTCAACTATAATATTTTGATTGCACAGCAATGCATCCTTGTTGATTTTCCATGTATATAATATCTTGTACTACAATTTCTTTCCAAAAATTCAACTGTCAAATTCTATTTTATCTTCTCTATTCAAAAGTATGTGTTCCTAAAAACTGTCCTGCAGATGCCAGTACGCCACAGAGATGCATTTTGATGAAACCAGGTGAAGGCACTAATTCAATATTTAATAATGAAATATCATCTTATATTTTAAGTGATAATTAAAAAAAATGACTTGTGCATTTACTAGCTTATAACTATACACCTTATCCGGAGGAGTCCAGATTAGCCGTTTATGTTTTAGTACTATAAACCTGAGAGAGTTTATATCTTTAAATCCCAACTTGACGCTGGTTTCACACAATTCTACTCGAAGCCTTAAAAAGAAAAGGAAGAGTAAACTAAACTCATAACCTCACAAATTTCTCATTGTTGGGCAAAGGAAAAAGAAGAAAACAAAGGTAAGCAGTTAAAGCACAAAATTTGGGATGATACTAACCTACTGAAACACCAATATCAGTATCAGCAACCTGGTTCTTTCGAAGTTTCCTCTCCAAGTGTGCAGCAATCCATATTGTACCAAGCGGCCCTTTCTTCGCCAAAATAAATTGCGAATAAAACATCTTTGCAGCTGGCAGAGAAAATCTAAAAGCCCATCCAAAGCTTCAATTTCCCAGAAACCCCAAATTCCACCCCACCTTCTTCTTCCACTCAGTCCTTGTAATCACAAGCTTCAAAAATGGAAAATTCTTAACAAACACCAAACCCTAGAGATCCCAAGCTCTTACATCACCATAACTTCCAACAAGTCCAAAATCAGTAAAAATAGTCGAAATAAAACCAGAAATCTCTGCAAATTCAGCATTTCCAACCATAGAACCAAGCCCCACCGTTTTACACAGTCGAACCTCCAAAGGTGCAGCTAAAGCGTTAACAAATTCCCTCAAGCTTGAGCACACAAAACCCTAATATTATTCAACGAGCTCCATTTCCAGAGAACCTAAACTAACCAGAGCTGAAGAATACGCTGTAGAAATAGAACCAGAATCTTCGAAGTGTCCGTACCGAGTCGAGATTAGGAGCTTAGAACCGAGTTGAAGCCACAAGGAGGCTGAAGAATAAAACTCTGCAAGAGAGAGAGAGAGTATGGAGCGCGTTTGTTTTCTTGTCCGAGATGAAAATTCTAAATAAATCTTAGGATATACTAATATACTTATAAATCGGATATTTAAATTTTCGAAATATTTTTGCGGCGAGGCTCCAATATATCGCGCTTTTTTTGCCGTTGAATTTTGAACGTTGCCACTTTCCACTTGCCACTCACTCAACGAGTGCGCACTGCGCACCACTCATCTTTATGATTGTGTACATCTTGCCATTTGTTTACTGTTTACGCAGTTGACGTAAGATCGGAATAAATGATGAGACCCACTAAAAAAATTGTTTCAAATAATCTCAAGTAGATCGGTACATGAACAGTTGTGCTACAGGACCTTAACCATTGGATCGGAATCATTTTCCGCACCCCACATATTAACTCAACTCTGCACGTTTGGTGGAGCCCAGTTATCACCGACCTGGCCCCGCTGGTAGTTTATGGAGCAGAGATTTTTAAGACCCGTTTGGCAGGGCTGAGCAGCTAAACCGGTTCAACAATACAGCTCTGGAGCTCCGGCCCGCTAGAACTCTACCCACAATACATTATCCTGTGCATCGCGAATATTTTCTTTCAGGTTATGTTTGGTTTGAAGGAAAGATAGGGAAAGGAAGATAAATACAGGAAAACCTAAGGTTTTTTTACCTTTTTTCTTTCTTTCTTTCCATTTTCCTTCAAACCAAACATAGCCTCAATGATGACTTACAGCAGATTTTGTGACGCAAACGGATCTAACAAGACTCATATATATCAAACCGGCTATATCCGAATCCAATCGGAAAATACAAATCATGGATCCGTTTCAATCGGATTTTATAGATGTCGATTCAAATTAAAATCAATTAGAGATGTCGGATATCAAAATCTGATTAGATGTAATTCAATTTCTTCAAATTTTAATGTATTATTAAAAGGAAAAAAACCCAATCCAAAAACCCGATCACGGGTATCCAAATCCAATAAAATAAGATCGATTTTGAATTCAAATCAGATCTGATCCATTTGCACCTCTGGTTAGAGTGTATAATTGGTCAGTTTGGTCAAAATCAATGACCTAACCAACTATTCAATTTGACCATTTTTCCCAATCGAAATGACATAACCAAATTCATTTCGATTTTAATAATTAATGAACAATTAATTATTAGTTTTTAGTTTAGGTTTTAATGAATAATTAAGACAACTACACCCATTTAATTAACAATTTAATTACTAGTTATTAAAGCAACTACACCCATTATTCACAAGCAATAAATGAATAATTAATAATTAGTCAGGGTTTTAATACTTTAGTTGTTTAGAGTCTTTAGACAACTTAATTAAGGGAAAAATCTATATTAGTACCATGTACTTTGGATCTAGTGTCAATTTGGTCTTTCGAACTTTGTACAAATCTAATACTTAAACTTTCAAAATATATCAATTTAGTATAAAACTGTTAACAATGGTTAAATGGCATATAAAAGGATACAAATACCTTTTGAATGTCTTCTAATTTTCTTTATCAACCATTAGAACTAGTTCTACTCCTTTTACTTTTCCAAATGGATCAAAACTCATATCCCATTGTCGAACTCGTGTCCTTTAAAGCAAAAACCCAATCATGGAAATAAACAATGAACTACGGAGACAAATTAAATGTCTATCCAAACACAATATGCGCCAAATGGAGAACAAGGTATCTAATTAACATAATTGACATAGTGAGATGCGAGAACAACACGCCATCAAAAGTCAGAAGTTGAGACAGTTAAATAATATAAGATATTGTTCTAACCTAAGCTTAATACTTAAGGAAAGCAGACATAAGTAGATGGGTGTAACGGAAAAAGAATTCCAAAATAGAATTGGATCACAAATTATTGATGGTTATCGCAAAGAAACCACCATTGAAAAACGAAAATAAAGATTAAATCAAGGGGCATTTTAGAAGAAAAAAATACTCAAAAATCAAAGAAAAATCTTAAAAGTATGTGTTTATTGTAACCTAGCATTTTTGTTTCTACAATTAAGGAATAATAATAAAAGCTATTGGAAAATTGAGGTCACTAAAACTTGGAGGAGAAGTTCGAAGGTGTGCCCGAAGACATAGTCTTTAGAATGTTATTTGCCCTTATTTGATTTTACTGAGTTTGTTGTTGGGTTACAGGCAAATTCTTTTCCATGATACAACAAAGCTTTGGGCAAGAATCTGCAACCAGTAAAGTTAAAGAGTCTCTGAATAAACCTTATGTGATATAGTAGTAGATCAAATTGAGAGAGACAAAAGTGATTTTCGAAAAACTTGTGTGTATTTTCTTGATTCACGCTCCTTAAATAATTACCAAATAATCATGGACCAGTGGAAGGTGTTTATTTAAAAAAAAGGCTCATTGAATAATAACAATTTCAAACATTGTTACTGTTAAAAATGTAGTTAATAGTTAATGACTGTTAACTTTGAATAGTGCATATTGACAACACTTGATCGAATCATGACCGTTGAAACATCAATAGTCAGGCTCGCACCAAAAGTCAAATCCGCCATTCGCGAGACATGCAGGTGCGAGCAAAGTGTGTCACAATGCACCGTGCACATGCGTGCATGCGCATTGCACGATAGCAAGCCTCCATACACAAGTTGAAAACTGGTTCAAGTAAGAGAAAAAACTAGTTTCCAAGACATATGTGCAAATGTGTTTTTCATGTAATTGATTAATCAAACCCCATTGGATTTAATCTCTAATGAGGTTAAAATCCAACCAGGCAATGAAAACTTTCACAATCTACAACCAAAAAACAAAGCAAAATAGAAGGTCCCAATACACTTGAAAAAAAATCACAATTCTCATTCTTACCCAAGATGAAATTCTAAAATGGAAAAGATTGGATAAAAATAGGTAGAATGAGAAATTATTGCTATGAACCAAACACTTTTTTTCCTAAAAATGAATTCTTTTCAGATTGATAAGTGTCATATGTTGTTCATTTTCATTCTTTTAAAAAAAAATCATGTCGTAATTTACAAACCGCTAGCCTAGGTCTCCAATAATCAGTGTTTACCAATTGGCATATATGTTTTGTAAAAGTACTTCCGTAAAAGTGCTTTTGTAAATTGCTTTTATAAAGTACTTTCATAAAAGTGATTTCGTAAATGTACTTCCATAAAAGTGCTTTTATAAAATAACTTCCGTAAGTTATTTTATAAAAGTGATTTCGTAAAAGAACTTTTATAAAAGTGCTTTCGTAAAAGAACTTTTATAAAAGTGCTTTCGTAAAAGAACTTTTATAAAAGTGCTTTTATAAAAATACTTTTATAAAAATGCTTTTTATAAAAAATGTTTTTGTAAAAGTACTTCCACAAAAGTGCAAAAGTGCCTTTATAAAAATATTTTTGTAAAAGTGTTTTTCATAAAATGCTTTAATAATGTACTTTTACAAAAATGCTTTTATAAAAGTATTTCCGTAAATAGCTGAATGGGGCGACAATCCAAGTCATAACCCACACTCTTTTTTACTTTCTCTCTTCGTCTTCGTCTTCTCTTTTTCTTATTCTGTTTCTTCTTCCCCTTTCATTCTCAAACTTCTTTGCCTTGTTTATTGTACACTACAACTAGGACTGATTACAGTCCTACTAGACAACTCGAGTTCAAAAATAGGTTGAACCATGATCACTCCTACACTCAGGTTGGACAAGTGGGTCCGATTCATGTTACATTTGTTAAAATGGCATTATGAAAATTGACATAGCTTTCCAAATTTTCACTAAACATAAGTTATTGCCTTTCCATGTGGGGCCCACCTTGAAACGTTGTGAGCTGCTGCCCAAGAGTCAATTGATCGAATTTTCCAAACCATCATCGGTCATTATTCTAGGTTCGGTTATTTTAAAACCCAATGACTAGTCAAAATTTGTTAACATGGTAAAAAAAATGTATAACTTCATTGATTAGATTGTTGATTTATTCAGCCTATGACGAGGTCGTGGGTTGTACACTAAAAGTGTATGAAAACTTTTGAAGGTTATAATTTTGTGTTCAAATGTCTTATTAGGCAATTGAATATAAAATAGGTTAAATTTTTTAAACTATCCTTATGGTTTAGTTAATTGAATAATTCTAATTTTATTGTTTAATTATTGTCTTGTGCTATCCTTATTGTTTATAATAATAACATGATATTTATAACGAAACATATGAAATGTGTAAAAGTTAAAATTATGGATAAATTTCTTAAACCACCCTTATGGTTTAATTAATTGACTAAGTGTACCCTTACTATTTGAAATTTGGCTGAGTTACCCCTACTATTTCTAACAATTGACTAACTTTACCCTTATCGTTAATATTTTGTCAAAACCAGTATAACCCATATACATGCGAGACCATATGTCATTTAAAATTATTTTAAAACCCAATATTACCCCTCCCTCATCCCCTTCCTCTAATGGGAGTTGTGCCCATTGTTGTTGCACGCTGTTCAACCTCACCTCTCCTGTTTTTTTGGCGATTTGGATAGGACCTCCCTTACCGGACAATCTAGGTTTCTAAACAATACAAGATGATAAACGTGCATATAAAATCTAAACAATGCAAGAAAATCGTTTCTAATTTGGGTTTCATATCACTGGAGTTTTGCGAAGGTTGGGACTGAGCATCACCACCACTGCTTTCTGCTGCTGTTGGTGCTTTCCCCTATGACACCAAATAAGAGAACGAGAGGAAGAGGACAAAGAAATGGGTTTTGGATCACCAGAGTTTTGCAAAGGTTGGGACTAAGCACCACCACCACCACCACCGCTTGCCGCTATTGTTGGTGCTTTCCCTTGTGACACCGGAGAAGAGAATGAGGGGGAGAGGGCAAAGAAATGGGAGTTCAATGATGGAAGAGGGGGAACCGGTTCAAGAGCACTGAGCACCCCTCACGTGCAATCCAAAGACCCTCCTACAAGCAATATTCGCGACCTAGTTCAGCGGCACAACGCTGGTCTCAACTTCATCTTCATCCGATGATGATAACAATGATGAAGAGCAATCCTTTTCGCCATTTGAGAATCCGAGATCTATTGGTGAAGATTTTTGAGTGGCGGGTTCTGGTAACTACAACGAAGACCAAGGGAAAGGTTTTAAACTGAGGCATCGACGATGATGCAATAGCTGCAAAGATTGGTTCTCCTGGTCCAATTTCACCAACAGCCAGAGCGTCGTCCGACTTCTCCTGGTCCAACTTCATCACCGCCGCATCTCTGTGCAGGATTTGAACAAGAAGCAAATCATATGCTCATTTTTGGGGAATGTGTCAGTTCCTGTCAATGGCATCGTTGGCAATGGTTCTGTAGCCGCCAACCAAGATGTCACAGTCACTCAGTTGCCTGCAACAGTTGCCGCTGCAAGTTCCGATCGGTGGTGCGACGACGAAAAATAATGCGTCTTCAACATTTTTATCGTAAAAGCGCTATTCACCATTCTTTTATATTTTTTAGCCAGATTTAACGGTAATGGGTAGCAATAACGAGTTATACCGCCGCAAGTTAGAGCTTCAAGTTTAATACCTCAGTCACCATCGCCTCCAAGAATTGCACCTGCAGATCTGTATCGCCTTCAAATTTAATACCTCCACAGTTGGCTGCACCGTCACCCTCTCACATTTTTTTTTCTCTTTTTTACACCTCTGTCACCATTGCTTCCACCGATCTCACCGCTGCAACTCGGTGGTTGTTTGCAGAGGGGGCCACCGCCGCAGGTTAGAGCTGCAACGAATTGCTTCTGACGAGCTGAGGTGAGTGCAAGAGAGAGAGAGAGATTGGGCTTGCACACATTTGTGCTTGGGGAGAGAGAGCAGTTGGAGCTAGACCCGTAACATCTCCGCAACAGCAGCAGAGCCGCTTTTGATCACCAAAGCCTTGAATTGATTCGTTTAGGCATAATAGCCGTCCGATCAGTATTATCAGCCTTCTTCTTCCTCCGTAATAAATTCAATCAAAACCCAAAACAAAAATAAATAGCATACACAGCCATAGCATCAATCACGCCATCCTGTCTCGAGCCTCTCGGCGCTAATGGCGGAAACGACAGTCACCCGTAGCGATTGTCGTGCTTACTCTCGAATTGGCAGGATGAGAATGGCACAGTGTTCTCTCTGTTATCTCCTATATCACCACCGTAGAGTGAGAAGATCCAGTGGCCACAGTGTTTGAGAACTGAATATCTAATTAACAGCAACCATCATAAATATTACGACCTTGAAGAACAGTTCTTGCTAAAACAGCACTCTGGCGTGATTGATACTGAATAAGTGCTTGAAAACCAGCTGACTTCTGAAATTTGACTATCTTCTCACGAATACATGAGGAGAAAAAACTTGATGCAGCACTTTCACTATTATAGGATAGATCAGATGATGGACTGTAACTAAGAGAATTCGATTGGGCTGTGTATCCTGCTCTCCTTTTCGTCTTTGAGCATTCTGATCCATTGTCGTCGATTATTGGTGCGAAGAGAACTGAATGTACACATTCCTCCCCCTAACGCTTGGTTGAACATTTGTATAGTAATGCAGTGCATTGACAGTTGAAGCAACATCATCACAAGCTTGGTGACGACACCAAAAGGCTCGACCAACTGATGAAGATCATTTTCAGATATTTAGCGCTAAACATCCCGCTGTTAACCCTTTACTTAATAGAACCGGTGCACTCTCTCAGTGATTGTTTACTTCAGGTTTCCTTCCACTCAGACCGACTTCTCCCTTTCTGGGGTGACTTGTGTGTTGATGTCGCCGGTGCTAGAGTCCCATCACAAAAAGAATACGAACATTACCAATTTCATTATCTGGGTCACAGAATGCAAAAAACGTGGTGGGTTGCTTCTACTGCTGGGTTCTCATCATCGTTTCCGACAGAGGAGAAGACGAGATGATACTTAATGTAATCGCGGATGATTGGAAGTCTAGATGAATGAGTTACTAGGTTGCTACTACTTGGAGGATGTGCTTGAGCATTTCACCATCACCGATTGAAACAGAGAAGGAGGAAGAGAAAATGAAGAAAGAGAAAGATAGAGGGGAGAGAGAGAAATCGGAGGAAGACGTAATATTGGGTTTTAAGAAAATGTTAAACAAGAGGTGTCAAATTGTACGGATTCGAATGGAATATTAACGACACGGGTAGAATTAGTTTAAGACACAGTTACAGTTTGTCAATTAGCTAAATAGTAAGGATAGTTTAAAAAATTTACTCTATAAAATATTACATATATTATATATATAATAATTATACAGTATTTATTGATAAAATATATGTTTATATATATTATGTATATAAACTTTATATACTTTTTTTTAATCCAATTGGCTACACACAACTGGGATAGCCCATCCTCCAAACCCATAAATAAACCCCCTAACCCAGTGCAAGCAAGACTTGATCTCAAGTCTCCCCTACAACCAATATGAGACCTTACCAACCAACCGGTTGGCACCTTGCAAACTATATATACTTATATATATTGAGTGATGATATGACATGACCTAAGCCATTTGACCCATATAGTCGAACTAGTGACCCCCAATTAGGGGTGGCAAATGGGTGGACTGGGTTGGGTTGGGTGTGGGCTGAGTATTAACCCATCCATATTGACCCTCCAACCCATTTACTATCCATATTTATTGATGGTAGTGGGTCACAACCCATCCTAACCCACCCCATCTGACCCATCTTGACCCACCTATATGACCCATCCACCCAAAATGTGACATATTTTCTAATTTTCCATGATTTCAAATGCAGTAAAACATGGAAATATCAACTAAGAAAACAAAAAAAAATGATAAAAAGTTCAAAAATAAATTTCAAATAAAAACAAAATTGCACAAAAACAATGAAAATGCTAAATATATTTCATATAAACATCAAACTTATAGAAAAAAATTAAATGAAAGTATCATTTCACATAAACATGGGTTGTAAAAAACATAGAAAAATGCAAACAAAAATTAAAAATGCAGAAATTATGAAAAATATAAAATAAGAAAAATAGAAGTTGCAAAATAACTAAAGAAATTATAAAACATTTTAGAAAAAACAAAAAATTGCAAATAAATAACAAAATAATACAGAAAAAACATAAATTATGAAACATTTAGAATAATGATAAAATGCAAAGAAAAATATAAAAATTACAAAAAACACTAAAAATGGAAAAATATAAAAATTACAGAAAAACAACAGAAATTATAGTAAATCAATAAAATGCAAATAAATAACAAAAGTACAAGAAAACCAAACATAAAAAATGTAAGAAAATTACAAAAATTGATAGATATTTTTGTATTTTTTAATACAAGAAAATAAAATGTAAAAATGTTAGTAATTTTTTTTATAAAAGTTTCCATCATTTTCTGAAATTAATAAAAATTTTCAAAAAAATGTAATTTCCATAAGTTTCTTTACAGGCGGCTAATTCCATCTTCTTTACGGGCGGCGAACCCAGATCTGTCTTCAAAGAGGAAGATGATCAAAACAAATATGGGTTTAACTAGATCTACTACAATCTCTGCAATGGATCTGTTTGGCGAACTCAGATTTGTCTTCACAGAAGAAGACAATGAAGCTTGAACCAGATCTAGCACGACCTTTGCCATGGATGTATTTTGTGAACCCAGATCTATCTTCATAGAGGAAAACGATAGATATTTGAATCAAACCTAGTGCGATCTCTTCAACATATCTGCGTTTAGGAACCCAGTGGGTACTCTCGACCCAACCCCACCCTGACCATCTTCCCCTGACCCAAATGGGTGATTCGACTCATAATGGGTGGATCAGATAGGATGGAGTTACCAAACGTTCAGCCTCCGGGTCTGTTTCTGTTTTTTTAGCATTGCCCCAAAACTGCTCCCAAACGGGGCACTAAACGTAAAATCTCATGGTGGGTCCGACCGACCGCCCTCTTTCGTCTTACAAGATTTACGAGAAACAAAGATGCGAAAAATTCGTATCACGCGGCTCCACGAAAAATGTGAACCTCCTCAACGTCTCTCGTCTCCTCGAATCTTCCCTCGCTCTCCCTCTCTCTTTTGATCTCATCCTGTCATCCTTATCATTGATGAGGCACTCACCTGAACATTGGACACATCACACACGTATGTCATTCCTTAACTTTTACCAAACCCGAAAAAGACTAAAAACTCCAAAGGCTGCCTTTAAACAAGACATGACAGAGTTAACAAAGTCAACACTCAAGTACGAGAACCAGAGGACTTCTCTCGTTTGAACTCCTATTTGGTAAATGTCCGCACTTGTGGCACTAATGGGAAGTACATGTGATGCTTACGTAGGAACGGATCGGATTCGACCCAATTCTGAAATTTTCAATCCGAATCCGATTTGAAAATATTTAAAAGATTGACATTTTTAACTTATACATATAATAAATTAATATAAATATCAAATATTAATACGTGTATATAGTATAGTATATCAACTTATATAGTTTTATATTTATGTATAATTTATATAAATTTCAGTTCAGATATTGAAATCAATATATATTATAATTTTAGTATAATCGGATTTCGATTTTAATTGGATCATATGAAATTAAATCTGCATATGATGCAATTATTAGTCGGATGTGATGTAGTGCGATCTGGTGCTCCCTGTTGGTAGACAGCTCGGATGTTGGGCTGGTGAGGTTGCCTGGTCGAGCTGCAAGAAGAACAAATCAGAGAGCCCAAATTGCTTGACCGAGGGTGGGTACAGTGAGAGCTAAATTGTGTGTACACCTTCTGTGAATGAAGATGCCTTTGTATAGGCTAGCTGCAATGAGGTTCAAAAAGCGCGTCCGAGATCTATGGTGTCTGGTTCAGAGGTGGTTTCATGCCTAGAGATGGACTTTGCGTAAGCGGGTAGTGTCTATCCAATCGCATACGAAGCGGTCGGGGTGATAACTGGCTCTTCCGACATGGCATCGTGAGCCCGGGGAAGTCGGAGATGATAACCCGTTGAACGAGAAGGTTGCCCGACACGTCAAGTAGGTTGCAAGATGAACTCAGGCCAGGTCGCCACTTACGCCGACCTGAAGTCTTACCAGGTCGTTCGTAGTTCAGTTTGCCGTGGTCAGGGTGGGTGCGAGGTGTCCAAGGCACTCCCAAGGTTTGCTTACGTGGTGCTGAGATGTCGTCTAATTGTTTTAAGGTGCCACGTGTTATCACGTCACTGGAGGGCCAAATCGCCCCTTGTCAATTACCCCACACTCCCGAGTTGAGGCTAGTTTGACAAAGGGAGTAGCCTGACACAAAGCCTTTGGCTTGGAGTGACTGATCTGGTTCCCTATAAGCTCAGTCTGGATCACCCACCCGGCCTAGAGAGCGAGTTATAATGCATGCCATAATTTTTTTTTAGTGGTGCGCGAGTTCAAATTTCGAATCTGACTGGTAAGGCGGACGGTCTCATTTTTCATACTTAGTGAAATTTATAGTCTTTGCAAACACAACTTGAAATGACTGAACTCTTCATAGACAATATCTCCTTAAGTTGTCAATGTTCCACGCACGGGGTACTTTCCTTCCATCCAACGTTTGAGCTCGTAGGTATCCTCACCAATCACCTTGAGAACTTTGTAGGGGCATTCCCAACTTAAACCTAGATTTCCCACATCGGGCACAAGTACCATAACCTTCCTGAGTACCGGGTCACCAGCTCGAAATTGGCATCTCTTAACTTAGGCGTTATAATATCGAGCTACTTGTTGTTGGTATGCCGTGATCCAGATATAGGCTAAGTCACAGACTTCTTCCACCAGGTTGAGATTAGTATGTAGCTCGTCCTCGTTAGACCCCTCATCCTACGCCTCAGACCGCAAGGTCAACACCTCGATCTCGATTGGGCTGATAGCCTTCATCCCATACTTTAGGTTGAAAGGAGTCTCGGTAGTCGTCGTCTTGATTGTAGTTCGGAAGGCCCAAAGGACACTAGGTACCTCGTCCATGCACAAACCCTTTGAGTCCGTGGAGTATCGCCCTGTTTGTCACTTCGTCTTGACCATTTGCCTAAGGGTGAACCATTAGAGTGAAATTTTGCAGGATTTCCATCTCAACACACCAATTCTAAAATTTTATGTTTTTGAACTACTTCATGTTGTCTGATATCAATACCTTAGAGTCTGAATCTACAGACGATGTTCTTCCAGAAAAAATTTCTACACGTTCTGAGTTGTGATGGACACCAGCATCTTGACTTCCACCCACTTTGTAAACTAGTCAACTACGACGACCAAGAACCTCCTCTACCCAGTTGTAGGTGGGAAAGGACCGAGGATATTTATCCCTTACTGTGCGAATGGCCATGGGCTGGTAAGGTACCGCAGGTCAACATTGGGCTGGTGTGGTATGTTAGAATGCCACTGGCACTTGTCGCATTTCCGAACTAACTCCAATGCACCTGCCTCCAATGCACCTGCCCCTAGGTGTCCTTTGCAGAGACCTTTGTGGACCTCGCATAGCACCCAACTCACTTTAGTTAGGCACAAGTACTACAGGTAGGGGAGCATGAATGACCTACGATATAGTTGCTCTTTAATGATTACATAGCGAGTTGATTGCTGGTCTACCCTTCAAGTTACATTGCATTCTGCAGGTAGGGTCCCGTGGCGCAGATAGTCAATGAATGGATCCATCCAGCTTGGTTGTATAGCTAAAACAGGAGTGACCTCTTCCACCACCTTCTCTATGCTAGGTCACGGCAAGTCTTCAATGTAGACTGTTCTCTTCGTAGTGTCTGTTACACTGGCCAGTTTCGAGAGCGCTTAAGCTTTGGTGTTTTCAGGCCTTGGCACTTTCTAAATGTACCAAGAGTGGAAGTTGGGCAAGATCTCTCTAACCTTGGCAAGGTAGACCGACATGGCAAGCTTCTGTGCCTCATTCTACCCATTCACTTGGTTCACCACTAGTTGCGAGTCGCTACACACCACGAGATGTTTCGCATTGACCTCCTTCACTAGCGATAGCCTAGCTATCAGCGCCTCATACTCAACTTCATTATTCGACGCTCAGAACGTGAATTGGAGAGCGTACTCTAGATTTGCCTCGCTAGGTTCATAGAGGATCAGCCTAGCTCCGCTTTAGTGCTAGTTGGACAAGCCATCCACATGAAGGATCCTGGGCTCCTTGTCCCAAGTTGGGTTGGGTGCCTACTGCTTGATGCCTCCGAGGTGGCCACGGGGTTGGCGTATTGAATGTGCACTCGATGATGAAGTCAGTTAGGACCTGTGCCTTGATCGTTGGGCGCAGTTCAAATCGGATATCATACTCATTGAGCTCGATGGCCCATTTTAGCAGCCTACCCGAGACATCAGGCTTCTGAAGGACTTGCCTTAGGGGTCGATCAGTTAAGATCACGATAATATGGGCCTAAAAGTTAGGGCGCAACTTACAAGTTGCTAGCACCAGCGAGAATGTCAACTTCTCGATGTTCGGGTACCTGGTCTCCGCATCATACAAGACTTTACTCACGTAGTAGACAGGTCCCTGCACTTTGTCCACCTTGTGAATTAGGATTGAACTGACTACATCATCACTCGTAGAGAGTTAAAGTTTGAGTTGATCCCTACGTTCGGACCTAGTTAACAAAGGTGGCAAATTGAGGTACATCTTGAGCTCATCAAACGCGATTTGGCACTCTTCAGTCCACTTAAAGTCTTGGTTCTTTTTTTGGTTTTGAAGAACGAAAGACATCACCCAGTTGACTTAGAAATAAATCGGTTCAAGGCGGCTATCCGACCTGTTAGCCTTTCAACTTCTTTAATCAACCAAGGGGGTCGCATACCTAGGACAGCCTGGATTTTATCCGAACTTCAATGCCGTGTTGGTTCACTATGTACATGAGGAACTTGCTCGGTGAGACCCCAAAGACGCACTTGTTCGGGTTGAATTTAATGTTGTATTTTCTTTGAATGTCAAAAATGCAGTTAAGATAAAAAATTAAAGAATTTGAAAAATGGGTTTTCACAACCATATCATCAACATATGCTTCTATTTTAATTCCAATTAAATCATAAAAAAAACTTTGTTTACAAGGTGCTGGTAGGTCGCTCTAGCATTTTTTAAACTAAAGGGCATTACTTTATAACAATACAAGCCCATTTCAGTTACAAAAGCAGTTTTTTCTTCTTCGACCAGATCCATTTGGATTTGGTTGTAGCCAGAGTATACATCCATGAAACTCAACCACTTGAACCCTAAGGTCGTGTCTACCAAGTGGTCAATACTAGGGAGTGGAAAGCTATCATTTGGGTAGGCTCGGTTGAGGTCAGTGTAGTCAACGTACATGCAACACTTGCCATTAGCTTTCTTCATAATCACTACATTGGCAATCCAACTCAGGCATTGGACCTCTCTAAAAAAGTCTATTGCGAGGAACTTCCCGATCTCCTCATCTACTATCATCCACCACTCCTGGGCGATGTTCCTCTTCCTCTGTAGCATTGGTTTAGTACCTTCATTACCATTGCAGTTGTGGTGAAGAACATGTAACTACAATTGGAAGGTGTGAAACTTTGCAACAGTTAACAACTTATATGTGCAAGCCACTCGTTCGAATAGACAAAAATAGAAAGATGTTGTAACGTTCCAATTGGAAAACCCGTTTAAATAGAATAGAAAATAATTAATATGGTTAATCAAACTTAAAAACAATCAATCAAAACATAATATAAAAAGATATGGTGTGGTGCACGTGCACACCCACACACCCAACTCCCAGCCCAGCCTGCTTGACGCGTGGGTGTGTTAAAAGCACTCCAACCCCTCCAAAGCATGTGAACAAAGTGTATAGTGTGTTTTCCTCCTATCCATAAAGAAAACAAATTAACTTATATGCTTACCTCTATTACTAAGCAAAATTCTGACATAAGAGAGGAAATTTAAAATTCTATAAAATTACTATAAAAGATAAAATACAAAAAAGTCAATTCAAATTAACTTATAGGCTAAAAGTCAATTCAAATTAAAGAAGATAAAATACAAAAAAAGTCAATTCAAATTAAAGAAGATAAAATACAAAAAAAGTCAATTCTATAAAAAACAAAATTCTGACACAAGAGAGGAAATTCAAAATTCTTGCATTTTAAATCTTCCCTCCAAAATACATAAATCTAACTAATAAAAATACTCAAAGTTATCAACTTTTGCTTTCTTCATAAAATATAAAAAAATTTTAATCCCATTATGATCTATATTATCTTTATTTCATTTGATACATAAAAAAATATCTTCCATGTATTAGGTCAATCAAGGTTGGAGGGACAATAACTTCAACTTATTGGTAATAAATTTATACCATTCAATAGATGAAAACTTTAGTATATAAGTTCCAACTATAGACCTACTCATGAGTATCAACTTTATTCCATTGATTATTCTTTGTACTGGTCAGCCTTTTAACTTCATCTACTTCACCTCGGACTCAATATACACAAGGTCGTACGTATCATATTCTATTAATTTATAGATCATAAAAGTTCTATTCATATTCATTCATCTTTAACATACTTCATCATTCCTATGGGTGCTCGAAGAAAGTTGTATATTGGTGAAAGCAGTTCATCCCAAAGGACCAGAAGTGTCCTAAATAGCTTCAATATATATGGGACAAGAAAGAGACACTTTCATTCCTCTTACTTGGATGTAATTAAGGCTCCGCTTGGAATGATGCAAATAAAGTGTGAATTTAATATGCAGAGTGTAAAATGGTTCATGTAAATATAAAGTTGGATTAATTTTGCAATGACAAATTTACCTTCTTACCAAACAAAAAATTTAATTGTAATGAATGTAAACATGAATCCCAATAAAATATATGCCTTTTTTTAACAAAAGCTTACATTGAATGCAAATTTACTTCTTTTTTTATCGATGTACATTTACATATAATTTTAAATGTAAATATGCATTGAAAAATGTGTTTTTGTCATTTGTCAACGTGTAAATGCATTCTTGCCAAATACCGGCAAAACTGAACCAGAGTACATATTTACTATGAATCGGGGTTTACACTATTTGCATCGTTCCCAAACGGAGCCTAATGGATTTTCTATTTTCAATTAGCAGGATATGGAAACCGAAACTGATGCCAGCCCTAGCCAACAATTTTTCAATTTGTTTCAGCTCCTCCCCCCATGTCAGCCTAAAATTATTATCATTATACCCATTATACCCTTGGAAGCTTTGTTCAAAATTAATCTAGCTGTTGAACTCTCGGCATGGAAACTCTGTTCGAAAACTGAAACCTTCTTCTTCCCCATATTGTCCGGTGACTATCCCGATCGGTTCGTCTACTTCCCCATCTCTATTCAAAATTTGAAACCTTCTTCTTCCCCATCTCGTCCAATGACTATCTAGATCGGTCCATCTTCTCCAGGTCTGTTTGAAGACTGAAACCTTCTTCTTCCCCAGCTCGTTTAGTGACTATCCCAATTGGTTCATATTCTTCCCCAGCTCTGTTCGAAAATTGAAACCTTCTTCTTCCCCATCTCTAGGGGTGCTCATAGTTCGGTTAACCGAACTATGGAGTGCTTTTCTAGATCGAACCAACTTGTTCGGTTTTTACATTTAACCGAACCGAACCGATGCAACCGGTTAGCCAGTCGACCGGTTAACCACGGTTTAGTTTTGCGGTTTTTTTATGCCCTCAAAATTAAAAAAAAGGGAAAAACAGATAGTCGAAGAGAACTGGGAGATGCAGTAGAGCCTCGAGGTTGTGGAAGCAGGAGGGACTGCCAATGTCACCGAAGCAGGAGGGATCGCCAGTGTTGTGGAAGTAGGAGGGATCGCGAGTGTTATGGAAGCAAGAGGGATCACCAGTGTCGGAGGTCGTCGGTGATTTGGTCGAAGGGCAGAGCACCGAAGGCCGTTGGTCCATTGGGGAAGAAGAGAACTAGGAGAATGGGTGTTTGAGAGAGTGAGAGTCAGAGAGAGAGAGAGAGAGGGAGATCAGAGAGAGAGTGGGAAAGAAATTAAGGGAAAAGGGAAAGGTCGAATAGTCCTTATAGGCTGTTCACCAGTTTACCAGAATGGAGAACTAAAACATGAAAGTCCCAATTCGGCAGTTTGAACCTTCTCAAATTGCCGAATAAAATAAAATATAATACATATATATATTATAAATATATATTACTGTATATATATCAGTCGGTTCGATTAACCATCAGCTTTTTAAATGGTTAACCGAAACTGAACCAAAACATTAATTTTTTGAAAACATAGAACCGAAACTGAACCGACCAGTTTGGTTAGCTGATTTTTTAGTTTGATTTCGGTCGGTTTTTTTTTTTTGTTTTTTTTGCTCACCCTACCCATCTCATTCGGCGACTATCCTAATTGGTTCATCTTCTTCCCTGCTCTGTTTGAAAACTGAAACCTTCTTCTTCTCCAGCTCATCCAACTACTATCCCAATCAGTTCATCTTCTTCCCTAGCTCGTCCAACGACGACATTAGTTTCGGTTAAAGCTCTGACCATCTAAATTAATCTATTCTAAAAACCTATTCTTCCCCATCTCATCCGACGACTATCCTGAAAAACCTCTTCTTCCAAAAACCTCTTTGAAATTAATTTGCTTTGTTCGAAAAACCTCTCGGTGTTGAACCTCTATTTGAAACATAACCTTCTTCTCCCCCATCTCGTCTAGCGACTATCCTGAATGTTTCGTCTTCTTCCCAATCTCGTTCGAAAAAATATATAGGCAATGAAACTGTGGTTGAAAATGCAACAAGGATTCTCAGGGCCTCTTGTGTTCACTGGACACCGGCCGTTGATGGCACTCTACATTCACCATTCAAAGGAAGCTCGAGGGTCAGTTTACTGTACACTAGCCATCGGAGGCACTCTGCATTGACTGTTGAAGGGATCTTGAAGCTAGGTTTAGCGATTGTTGGAAGGATTCTCATGCCCCCTCCATTCAACTAACTTGGTGGCCCCGTGTTCCTTGTGTTTTCGGCAAACTCCAGTTGGATGGTCCATGTGTTTTCGACTAACTCCAGTGCTTTAGCATTCTGTTGGCCACCTGTGCGAAGCCTTCCCCACCTCGTTGCACTCTTGTCATTCTCAATCAGTGTCGGTGATCGATCGTTCATCCCCTAATTCAATCTTGGTAATTTGCAGCGCACCATATATCGAAATCCGACCATAGGCAATTTACTTTGTTACTTGTTTTTTCCTTGATTGATTGCCATAAGGACTTCTGTAAATGAATTTTTTAATGTTGCTTAGTTCAGTGCTAATGAAAATGAATTATTTATTGTTCACTAAGATACGAATGTCGTTACCATGGGTTATGGAACATTTGTAGGTATGAATAGATAACGGAGTGTCGGGAATCAATCCCTTAGTAGTTTGTAGTATGATACTAAGTATTACTGTTGCAAATGGAAATGCTTCCTTAGAATTTCAACAATCCAGAATAACCTGCAAAAGTTATTTTATAGCCATCGATTAAAATCTGAGGTATTTTTTTTTTTCAGTGGGGTGATATTATTTGTTAGCATGTACATTACAAGTCACATGTGTTGCACTTGCAGGAGTAGGTGTTGGATAACCCAACGACTGAAAGTGATTTTGCTAGTGGTTGCAAATTTTTTGAATGGGCGATTCCTCGAGGTTGGTCGGATGAGGTTACATCGGCAAGTAGTCATGGCGATGTTGTGAAACTCCTAAAAATGTGGAGGGAGCATTTGATGTTTGTATAAGGCAGATTGGGTCCATGAAATCAGCCCATGAGTTAGCTGTTGAAAGTATGACTATAGTTAGGTGACTTGTTTTTGTTCTTTTTGGTTCTCCTAAAACCGGTCTTCTGGAAATAGTTTATCATAAGAGGTGAAAACATTGGTGCAACATTTTTATGATTGTATTAGAAGATTTCCCCTTTTTTATGTTGGCGAACCATTTTGGCGTCTTGTTGTAGTTATTTTAGACTTTTAAATATATATATATATATATAAATATAATTACTTACACAATTTATTTTATTCACTAAGAAATATTTGTATATCCACCGAATAGACGTTCTCCCAGGAAGCAGAGAAACCTAGGCTTACAAAGAAGGTCGACGGTGGGAAATGCTGCTTTTGTAGAACTATTGTTTCCCACCAATGGTTTGGGTCGAGTGGCAGTAAAAGGGAGTGCATTTGGTGGCCAGCGAACCCCTCCACAGCAGCTGGAGTGGCCTCCGGGTGATTCTGCCATTTCCCACACATGGTCCCGGGGGGTGGGTGTTGG
>NW_010729082.1:707013-748149 GCF_000365185.1 Nelumbo nucifera
TCCTAGACGTCCATGGGGTGGGGAGAGGTTTCCTAGACATCCGTAGAGGAGGCGGAGATGCTCGGGCCATCGGGGAAGGCTGATGGTGGAAAATAGTGCTTTTGCAGAACCATTGTTTTCCAACGTCCGTTCGGGACATCGGGCCGATGGACGACCGGAAGGTGTCAGGATACTCAGTGGGTGAGCGATAGTAGGAGGGAGTGGGTTTGGTGGGTAGCTAACCCCTCCACACCCGCTAGAGCGGCCTCTGGGTGATTGTGTTATTTCCGACATGCAGTCCCGGAGGGGGGGGCACGGGTGTAGACGGACAGTGATACCACCTCCACGGGGTGGGGAGAGGTCTCCTGGATGTCCCTAGAGGAGGCGGAGATGGCCGGCGGTGGGAAACAGTGCTTTTACAGAATCACCATTTTCCACTGTTTGGCTGATGGGTGACCGGAAGGTGTTGGGATGTTCGGTGGGTGAGTGGTAGTAAGAGGGAGTGGGTTTGGTGGCCAGCGAATCCCTCTTCACTCGTTGGAGCGGTCTTCGAGTGATTTTTCCATTTCTAACACGCGGTCCTGGAGGGGGGGTGTGGGTGTAGACGGGCAGCGGTACCACCTCCATGGGGTGGGGAAAGGTCTCCTGGACGTCCTCAGAGGAGGCGGAGATGCCCCGGGCCAACGGGGAAGGCTGTCGGTGGGAAACAATGCTTTTGCAAAACCCCTGTTTCCCACTACTGGTCTGGGCCGATTGGCGACTGTAAGGTGTCAGGATGCTCGGTGGGTGAGTGGCAGTAGGAGGGTGCGGTACCATCTCATAAAGTGAAGAAAATTTAATTGTCAGGTGTGACGTGCATGCCTATACTATATTTTTGGCACATAGACATATAGATAAACATAAGGGAATTCAATTGTCATGTGTAAAATGCAGACACATATCAGCAGTACACAACTACTTCCATTAAAAATTCCGCATACATGTTATATTAGTATAAAGGAAAGGGAAGGTTCCTAACACCCTTAGTAGGGGTGGTTACTTGTTGTTGTGATAGTGTTTAGGTTGGGTGGGGGTGGGGGCGGTAGGGACGATACAACTATTGATCAAAATATATAGCCAATAGGTATGATTAGTTCCTTCATGGTACCAAATGCACCAATGGCAACCATGGGGATTGTTATCCTCACGTTACTGATTGTTGCTCGATGGTTTCGACCCATGACCTCACGTCCAAGTTCTAAATTCTGTTATCTCATAGCCAAATTCTCTTGCATCAAAGCGTCCATGTCTCTCTGTAGGTTTTGACTCTACCTAAGAATGTGGTGATATTCTGGGTATGTGACATCCACCACACGAATGTTGTGGGCTTCTCTAATGTGGCAGATTCCTATAGCAACCGTTGTTTGTATGCTAGCTCCCGTTGATGGACGGAGTTCGCTGACAAATGATACATCGTGTCCACGTACGTTGAAGGCCACGATTGCTTTATAGAGATCATTCCCAACACTTGCAATCCACTCTACATCCTATGCATTCAATTCACAAAGGATCAAGTTAAGCAACTTCCTATGTGAAATAATTACAGTGGTAATGCCATTGTGCTCCATCGTGGACTTGAAAAAATAGTAGAATTTGGTTAGAATGTAAAGTGTGTTAACCGAGTTCATGATCCACCCTATTTATAGATGTTTTAAGTGCCTGCCAAGGCCAACAGGTCATTGCAATGCAATATATTGGAGTGATTTTCCAAGGTTAATTCCATGGGGATGTTTGTCGAAGGGTTACCACACTGGCCGATTGACCTGCATCACGTTGTAGTGCTCCTTCTTTACATCAGATTGCCCCATGATCGTTGGGTTGCACCTCGTATAACCGGTCTCCTTTACATTAGAATGCCCATTGGTCATTGACTTGCACCACTTTCCCATCGATCCTAGGCCTGCCTTGGTCCTCGTGCATGTAGTGCTGACCACCATACAGTCTATGGTGATGTTTTTCGAAGGGTCATCACACTGATTAATTGACCTGCATGCAGTGCTGACCACCATACTCCACCTTTCCCCTACCCCTCTCATTTAAACCTCCACCCCCATCACAAGCAGTTATCTCATAAGCACCACCCCACCACCAAGGTTGGTGGCAGTATACATATCCTTCGGCTAATGCACAATATTGTGTTCTTTCTTTGAAATTTTCCCCTATTTTCTCTTCGCATCAACAGTTATGGCTGATAATATCTATCTTTTTTGCAAGTGTGCCTTCCGTTCAAAAACAAATATAGACCTGGGGCGAATAAGTCAATCTTGTGTATTTGCAACTTTAATGGTGAATCAGATGGCATTATTATAGACAAGAGCACTGATTTAAATTCATTCGTGTAGAACATCTGTGGGCATTTTGGGATCGACCCACACCTTGCGAAGATAGAGTACACAATCCAGTGCGAGGAGGGACACACCCTATGACTTCAGCACCAAAGTGACATACAAACACTTATTCAATACAACATATTCTTGGACATCACTGTCTCATTGAATGAACTAGTGGGGGATGTGGATTGCTCAAATGATGGTGGAGAACCCAACTCCGGCATCTACCAGAGCATGCATACGCGTGTTGGCTCAAATGGTATATCTGAAAGCGGTGGCCTAGCAACAAAAATGTAGCATGGTCTCATAATCGGAGTCAAGCAAGTGTTTGAAGATGCGACTGCATTTCAAATTGCCTTGTCTAAATACTCCGTAGCCCATAGATTTTCATTTAAGTATAGCAGGAACGATAAGACACACATTCATGCGCAATGTAGTATGGACTACTGTTAGTGGGAAATTCGAGCTAGTGCATTGGGAGGAGGGCCAATTGTCAAAGTGCATAAGTACCAACCTCTACACTCTGACACCGTAGGTGCATCATCCTCTATAAGTCTTTTTAGGTTGAATAAGTTTGTTGGGAATCTTCTTGTTGATAAAGTATGGGACAGTTCGTCTTACAAAGCAACAAATATTGTAAAGGACACCAAACGTGACTACGTGTTGCAGTTAACGTATCAACAGGCTTGGAGGGGGAAAGAGGTCATAAAGGTTCTAATCAACGGCAGCGATGATGACTCCTAATTACGTATTCCATGGTTCTATGAGAAGATTGTCGAGTCCAATCTAGGTTTGTACGTCACTTGTACCAACAATGAAGATGGCCGTTTCAAGCAACTTTTCTTAGTATTCCAGGCATCTCTTCATTGATTTCTCTATGGGTGTCGGCACACTTAAATGGGAAATACTAGGGGAAGTTGCTAACCGCCACCGCGATAGATGCCAACAATGGGATGTTCCCCATTAAATTTGTCGTTGTCCTCATAGAGTGCCTTGAGGATTGCACTTGGTTTATAGGGCATCTTAAAACAACAATTAGTGATGGCAAAGATGTTGTGATTGTTTCAGATAGGGGTAATAGCTTGGTGGGTGCGGTCCAGCGGATTTTTTAACCAAATCTACATGCCTTATGTTGTCGACACCTCATGGAAAATCTAAAATCGTACATGACATAGCTTCGTTTATCGAAGGAGTTGCGTGATGCAATAAAGGCTGTAATGTTTAAAATCTTGTATGCGAGATCTACTGACAAGTATGAGTCACTAATGGGGAGGCTTTTCACATTGAATGAATGTGTTAGCAGTTGGGTAAAGGGCATTGAACCTAAGCATTGGGTAAACTCCAACTTCTTAGGAATGCGGTATGACCAAATGTCGTCCAATATTGTAGAGGTGTTCAATGGATGGGTATCATACATTTGTGATCAGCGTATAATGAACATGCTGAACACATTTCGGTTGAAATTGATGGAACTCCTTTGGAAATGACATCGTGAGTCTCGAGATTACATAACACTGGTTGGGAGAAGGATCAAAGAGAAGTTGCACGTGACAATTCACAATAGCATCCGGTTCCAAGTTGTCCGTGTGTATGTTCATGAGTTTGAGGTCATGAAGGGTGAAAGGCAGTATACCGTTCGGTTGGACTAAAAGATGTGCCAGTGCATGGAGTGGCAAATGAGTGGCCTCCAATGTGCACATGCATGCGCGGCCATATCGTTAGCAGGGTGGAATGTGTATGAATTTGTTGATATTTACTACACAATTGGAAAATAGATGGTTATATACTCTCAGCCGATACACCCTATGTTGTCCGATGAGTGTAGACATCAATAGTTCATCATATGCTACACTTCGCCCACCGAAGAGAAAATGACCCCCGGGCCAACCATGAAACAAACGGATTGAGTTCCAGACTATTGGGAGAAGGGAGGTTCATTGCAGGTAATGTGGTAACACGAGACACTATAAGAGCACATGCAAGGCACCCGTTGAGTAGGGGTAGGTCCAACAAAGTTGAAAGCCTAGAGTGTTGGAAATTTCCCTTAATCTTTGCTTTTTTTAGCTTTTTGTGGACCTCTTTTGAGTAGTACCATGCCATAATGGCCCAACTGCATGTGCACTTGAGTTAATGGTTGGACTGGGGTGTCAAATGAAACTAAATGCATTTATCTATTAGTTCACGAGTCAATGGATAGTCTACAGAAAATGACCCACCGAGCATCTCAACACCATCCGGCCGTCCATTGGCACGGTGACCCAGATCGATGCTAGGAAATGGTGGTTCTGCATAAGTACTGCTTCCCACCAACGACCTCCTCTGTTGGTCCGGGGTGTCTCTGCTTCCTCTAGGGACGTCCAGGAGACCTCTCCCCACCTTGTGGAGGTGGTTCCATTGCCAATCTACCCCCACGCTTCCCTCCGAGACTGCGTCTCGGAAATGGCAGTATCACTTGGAGGCCGCTTTGGAGGGTGCAGAGGGGTTTGCTACCCAACAAACCCACTTTTTCCTACTACCACTTACCCACCGAGCATCTCGACACCTTCTAGCCATCCATCGACCCGACGACCCAGATTGATGATGGGAAATGGTGGTTCTGCAAAAGCATTATTTCTCACCTTCGACCTTCCCCATTGGCTCGAGGCATCTCCACCTCCTTTAGGGATGTATAGGAGACCTCTCCCCACCTCGTGGAGGTGGTTCAGCCGCTCTTCTACCCCCATGCCCCCCTTCGGGACCGCTTCTTGGAAATGGTAGAATCACCTAGAGGCCACTCCGACAGGTGTAGATGGGTTCGTTGCCCATAAAACTGACTCCCTCTTACTGCCACTCACCCATCGAGCATCTTGACCCCTTCTGACCGTCCATCAGCCTGATGGACCATTCCCCATCGTCCCCATCGTCGGCCTTCCTTGTTGGCCTTCCTTGTTGGCCTTCCTTGCAAAAGCACCGTTCCCCATCGTCGGCCTTCCTTGTTGGCTTGGGGCATCTCCGCCTCCTCTTGGGACGTCGAGGAGACTTCTCTCTACCTTGTGGAGGTGGTTCCACTGCCCGTCTACCCTTGTGCACCCCTTCTAGGATCGCGTCTCGTAATTGACAGAATCATTCGAAGGCCACTCTGGCAGGTGCAAAGGGGTTCACTGCCCACCAAATCCACTCCCTCCTACTTCCACTCACCCACCGAGCATCCTGACACCTTTCGACCGTCCATTCGCCCTACAGCCTGGACCGAGGCTTGGAAATGGTAATTTTGCAAAAGCATCGTTTCCCACCGTAGGCCTTCCCTGTTGGCCTGGGGTGTCTCCGCCTCCTTTGGGGATGTTTAGGAGACCTCTGCCCACCCACCCCCGCGCCCCCCTTCGGGACCGCATCTCGGAAATGGTAGAATCACTCGGAGGCCACTCTGGCGGGTGTGGAGGGGTTCGTTGCCCAACAAACCCACTCCCTCCTATTGTTACTCAACCACCGAGCATCCCGACACCTTCTGGCCGTCCATCGGTTTGATGACCCGGATCGACGGTGGGAAATGATAGTTCCACAAAAGCATCGTTTCCCACCGTCAGCTTTCCTCGTTGGCCTAGGGCATCTCCACCTCCTCTAGGGACGTCCAGGAGACCTCTCCCCATCCCGTTGAGGTGGTTTTGGCGCCCGTCAACCCCCGTGCTCCTCCTCTAGGACCGCCTCTCGAAAATTGTAGAATCACTAGGAGGCCACTTTGGCGGGTTTGGAGGAGTTCGTTGCCCACCAAACCCACTCCCTCATACTGCCGCACACCCACCAAGCATCCTGACACCTTTGGGCCGCCCATCGACCTGACGGTTTGATCGATGATGGGAAACAATGGTTCTACAAAAGCACTATTTCCCACTTTCGGCCTTCCCCGTTGGGCAGGGGCGTCTTCGCCTCCTCTATGGACGTCCAAGAGACTTCTCCCCACCCCGTTGACGTGGTTCTACCACCCATCTACCCCGTGTCCCCTCCGGGACCACATCTCGAAAATGGTAGAATCAATCGGTGGTCGCTCTAACGGGTGCAGAGGGGTTCACTGCCCACCAAATCCTTCATACTTGTTATTTCACATTTCTTTGTGCCACTACCTGTTAAGCAAAGATTTGATCACAAGTCACACCACACACACAATTGGACAACACTGCTATGAGATAAGGTTTCACCAGGCAATATAAAAAATTTTGCGTTACTTTAACGCATTCATATGTAAATTTACATAGTTAGATCTGCTCAATCGTTAGCTCTGTACAAAAATTTACATTGTTAATATCTGCTCACACTGGTCAGATGAGAGAAAGCAAAAATAAAAAGGTTTTCAATCATCCTCATAACATGTGCAATTCATGGGATATGGTTTCGGATGAGTTGAGCTCCTATCTGCCACCTAATAGCGTCGATCATTCCCTACATCAAATGTATTATATGTTAGTACTAACGAGAGACATTTAGGTATGTTTTAACAAACAGAATTCACGTGTACTCACTAGATCAAAGTCAAAATCTGCACCTAGGGCGATGCAATCCATATACTTCATCACAAATACCCCACACTCGCTATCACTGTACAAAACATGCATCACTTTTTGACTCAATAACTGTTATACAAGTACCCCGCCTACACCTAAGCTTTGAACATATAACACGTACCCAACTTGTTGGGGGGCTGACTCTGGGAATTCAAACGGCTAACCGGTGATCTTGGGAACAAATGGTGCCAATTTTTCTCTCAAACTTGCTTGCTGCCAGATAACGTGAAATCGAATAGACACATGGGCAATCCGACTCATTATCTTATAGTCAATTAGTAGTGTAAAAATCAACTCATGATACATACCATGGATCTTGCATAAGCGTTGTGGCAGTTGTTGTTTAGGGAACTGTAAGCTTTGGTTTTTTGGTTCAACATATCCACCACTAGTAGCTGCCAGTGTGATCCATCGGATAATGGTATTAAAATCTTATTGTATGTCAATATTTCATTAGGCTTTAGCCACTGAAACAGAACATTGTGGCGGACACCTGAGAAATACAACTACATTACAAACAAACAACATTAGGATTATATCACAAAATGCATCACTAGCATATGGATTTCAGTCACATTGCAATCAACAACCCATACCAATGTCATTAAAGACATATTGCATATCTTGATGGTGTTGGTGGTTCTTGCCATCAACAAGAACCCTACGCATCTATGACCTACACAACCAAACATGTCAAATAATCCACATTGCCATTTAGCCTTATACGACATGCAACACTCCCCAAAACCAAATCAATACCTCATCTTACGCTCATGCTTCCAGGTTGAAGAGGGGCAATAGGTAATCTAGGGTAAAAAATACAATACCTTTGCTCCATACCAATTTTTCGCTGCCATAACCATTAATCAACTTCATTACATAAGAAAAAAATAACTATTTAGACAAAATCTAGTTTAAAGCAAATCAATTAAATGGACACAATCTAGTATACAATCATGTGCACTTGCCTTCTCTTGGAGTTGTTCAAGAACTGTTTCACAATTGTCAAGTCCTCCTTTGGGAGGGAGTCCATCTTAAAAGAAGTCCACATGGATCGTGCATCCATCGACTGCAACAAATACTCCACTAGTCACTAAACCACTAAACAATTCAACCCCAAACACAATAACCAAATCAACCCTACAGACAACACCGAGACAACACCAATGGTTATCATTTCACCTTCCCCCTTCACTATTCTTTAGGACCCTATAGCAATAGCAAACTCTTTCGCTACCTGTCCTTGCTTCCAAGAGCTAGGTAGGGTGACACCACCGTGCTGCTTTGCTTTCACTCTCTCCTTGCATGGGGAAACTTACGTTTGTAAGTAGAGGCAATGGAGGGAGAGATTAACAATCTCACCAGATGGGGCTACAACATTAGTCCTTTCAGGAGATTGCTCTACCCCTGTTGTGTCACATGTAACTCTAGCAGGCAAGTTTGCACCATAATCATCATCGTCTGGCACGCAGGTTGCCAAACCTACCAGCCCCTCAGTAAATGGTACTGCATCTGGGTCTAACCCATTATTTCTCAGCATTCTATGGAGCCTATTAACTTCATCATGAAGTGCCTCATTTTGCTTTCTTCTCGAGGTGTACTCATTGAACTCCGTACAAAGAATTTGATATTCCATAGATTCCACGTAGGATTTGCAAAATCCCTAAAACATCATGTTAGAAGTTGGTTAAGAAATCACAATAATACCAGTAAGTCAACTTGTATATAATGCTCATAATACCGTTTGCCCCCTCCGACTCCACTAGTGACCAACATCCTCTCTATTAGAAAATGGTTTATCATCCACACTATGGCCCCCTGGGTCCACAAACTGCATATGAACACCAAATGTTAATTACTACCATGTACTTGAGTCACATAAAGGACTCCATTGAAAAGAAAAAAATAATATCATTAATTCAACTTACACAACCCTCTAACTAAACCTCCACTAAGGCCACCTCCTTGCTAGTTGGGTTCAAAACCTCAATAACCTTTAACCGGTTTCCACTGATACCCCATGTTCCCCCACTTAAACAAATGAGGATTGGCATTGGAAATTGAATGACTGAATAGAATTGTGTGCTCGTAAAGCAATGCCTACAAAAAGCAATCAACCAATAAGCGATCCTTAATTGAATGAGATTAACATAAAGTATATAAAAAAAAATGAATGTCATCCACATTAACTAACAACACAGCGCTGCATCCAAATAGGTATCTGCTATATGAGGATGAGCCTCTGATCGATCCAGCACCACAACCAGAAACAAACTGATCAAGACCACCGACCAAGAATTCATGTACACATTTACCCCAAGCATAACCACTGATACGTTGTAAATCATCAACATATCCAGCCGAGAAGGAGCTCACCCTCGAACTGCCTTGGGGAAACAACACATAACCGAATAAGAACAAAATAATCAGCTTCACCATGTCCTCAATGTGCTCCACACCATCTAACAGAACATTCTTTTTTAGCCTACCCCACACTAGATCCAACTCTACAGAGGTAGAGTGATTTTTATCAAAGCCAAACAATTTTTTGAACAATCCACTACTAGGATGGCCTCAAAAGGGACGCCCACTACAGAGCTAGTCGAGTCCCTCGATTTTACTAAATAACTCAAAAGGGACGCCTCCACAGTCACTTGTGGCGAATCCAAGAAGTGTCCAAAGGGAGTCTGTTGGAGCCTTCTCTTGTGCTCCAAACTTAAGGACAAACTCTGCAACATCTCCCTAAATTGTTTTGTGGAGCACCTTGTCCCAACTTTGTCACCTAACATTTCCTATCAGGAATTTAACACCCTAACGTTAGCACAAGACACAATCTGAACATAGTGTATCATTTCAGTTTCATATAAAGAATGGGAAAACTCAATTATCACCCAACAAAACCAAGAAATCAACTCCCAACAATAAACCATCTAATACAGGGTATTCACCAAAATAAATGAACTGTACAATTAAACAATAGTTCAACATAATGCCTATTGCTTGAATCCTAACCAAATGTAGATATTCCAACTCCATTTAGGGAGACAACACACAACGAGTAATGGCAAATGCAAAGTAAAAATCCCACATTAGCACATTAAATAATTTAATTACAGCTAGATCCTTACTACACTCAGAGCAATGGAACAAGTATTGGAGGAGAAAATCCCACTATAATCTACCAAATGTATAGTAGAGTTTTTGATCTTCAGCGTGCCACAGATGATCGGAGTTGGATGCGGGAGTGCACGAAGGCTGGTAAATTGGAAAACCTTCTACCGATGAACAAATGAGGCCTCCAAGAATCCTTTCAATGTTCAAAGACAGGGGAAGAAGGGGATGGAAGAAGAAGCAGACGGGAGATATTTCTTCCAATGTCTGGTAAACCTCCCTTCCGACGGTGAACAACGGCTGCATCCGATGGCTAGTACAAGGGGCCTTTGAAATACCTTACAACCTTCGAAACTTTGGGATGAAAGGAGTAAATGTCTTTGTTTTTGTACAATACCTGTATATTCTTCTTGCATTTTCAGTGCTGCTCACAACTCATTACAACTCATCATTTAGCTAGTTATTAGCTTTATATTATTCTTTTATTTTATAAGGTGAGGTGGCAAGTTTGTTATTTTCTAGATCATTCTTTTTTGTCAACTTGTGTATATATGTAGAGAGAAGGACCTTTGTTTTTCATTTTTTAGCTTATGGAATAATATTTTACAGGGCTTTTCCTTCTCTTCATTCTATCTTTGCTCATGGTATCAGATCAACGATCTAAGGAGAGGTATAGAAGATTTGAAGACGAAGGATTCGTCTTGGTTTTTTGCTTGATTAAGCAATAGAACAACCTTATTGCAGCTACAGTAATGGCTAACAAACAAGAAGTTGTAGCCGAAGGAGATGAAACAGAGATTAAAACAAGCTTGAAGAAAGATCAAAACGCAGTGAATAATGGAGATCCACTTTTCCTACACAACTCAGACCATCCAGGTATGGCTTTGGTCACTGCACCTTTAACTAGTAAGAACTTTTTAGTCTGGAGTAGATCTGTTAAAATTGCTCTAGGAGCTAAAATGAAGTTGGGACTCATAGATGGGAGTTATAAGGTACCAGAAAAGGATTCACCAATTTATGATCAATGGAATAGGGTTAACTGTATGGTAACCTCCTGGATTTTAAACTCAATATCAAAGGACCTAGTAGAAGCCTTCTTATACACTTCTAATGCAAGAGAGCTTTGGTGTGAATTAGAGGAAAGGTATGGAGAGAGTAATGGACCTCTTCTCTACCAAATACAGAGGGAAATTAGTTCCATTACTCAGGGAACGATGACTGTTACACAGTATTATACTAGACTTAAGAAACTTTGGGATGAGTTAACTGTTTTAATGCCAATACCTGAATGCACATGTGGATCTGCAAAGGCAGTAGCAGATCTCACATCTTTTAATCATCTGATGCAATTTCTAATGGGGTTGAATGATATTTATGATCATAATAGAAATCAAATTTTACTAATGGATCCCTTGCCCTCAGTCAATAAAGCATACTCAATGATAACAAGGGTTGAGAAGCATATGGAGGTTAAAGTTTCTTATGTGGAACCTAATGAGAATGCAACTATGCTATGTAGAACACAAATGCCTAGGAAAGATGGAGGAAACAAGGGAAATACAAAGACAAATGAAGTGACCAAAGAAGAGAAGAAGCAACAATATTGTACTCACTGCAATACTAATGGTCATCTCAAGGAATCATGCTTCAAGCTTATTGGATATCTAGACTGGTACAAGCAACTCAGAGACCAGAAGAGAAAGAAGTCAGGGACAAGAAATGAAATAGGAGGAAAATATGCAACAAACTTGGTGGATACACCATTGGAAGTGAACAGTGAAACTACTGCAGGAAAGGGACTTGACCAAAATGCAGGGCTTGCCAATTTAATTCAGCAGGAGCTTATTAAACTGATGAAAGGGAAGATACCTGCAGCTGCAAATATGGTAAATTTTGCACATCTTGAAGACTTTGCAGGTACTGTTCTAAATCTTGAACTTAATTTTGCTTTAAATACTGTGGATTTGTTTAGATCAGGAACCTGGATAGTAGACACTGGGGTATCTAATCACATGTGCACAGACATTTCACTTATACATAAACCAACAGTTGTAAGCCACATGACACTTTTGTATCTTTCAGATGGAACCGTAAACTTAGTGAAACACACTGGAACTGTCCAATTGACCCCAAGAATCTGTCTCACAAATGTTTTGCATGTACCTAGCTTTAAATTAATCTGCTATCAGTTAGTAGAGCTGCAAAGAATGCAAACCTGAAATTTCTTTTTTTACTTACTGCAACACTAATGGTCATCTCAAGGAATCATGCTTCAAGCTTATTGGATATCCAGACTGGTACAAACAACTCAGAGACCAGAAGAGAAAGGAGTTAGGGACAAGAAATGAAATAGGAGGAAAATATGCAACAAACTTGGTGGATACACCATTGGAAGTGAACAGTGAAAGTACTGCAGGAAAGGGACTTGACCAAAATGCAGGGCTTGCCAATTCAGCAGGAGCTTATTAAACTGATGAAAGGGAAGATACCTGCAGCTGCAAATATGGTGAATTTTTCACATCTTGAAGACTTTGCAGGTACTGTTCTAAATCTTCAACTTAATTTTGCTTAAAATATTGTGGATTTGTTTAGATCAAGAACCTGGATAGTAGACACTGGGGCATCTAATCACAAGTGCACAGACATTTCACTTATACATAAACCAAYAGTTGTAAGCCACATGACACCTGTGTATCTTCCAGATGGAACCATAAACTTAGTGAAACACACTGGAACTGTCCAATTGACCCCAAGAATCTGTCTCACGAATGTTTTGCATGTACCTAGCTTTAAATTTAATCTGCTATCAGTTAGTAGTGCTGCAAAGAATGCAAAGTGAAGAGGTATTGGCAGTGGGAAAATTAGTAGGAAATCTTTATTTCCTAGATACAAAGTCTTTTCTTCCAAGCACTATACAGAAATACACCTTTCCTTCATGTAATTCTGTTTCATTACCACCTTTACCTTTGCATTGTAATGCAGTTACGAATTCAGAAATAAAGTTGAAGGACAAAGCCAACTCTATGTCACTTTKGCATAAGAGGTTTGGCCATGCTTCAGTTAATGTTTTGCAGCATTTGAAAATTCTAAATTCTTGCACTAAACAATGTTTATTGCTCTGTGATGTATGTTCCTTTTCTAAACAGCATAGATTGCCATTTCCTACTAGTCATATTCATACCAATAAACCTTTTGAATTAGTTCACTTAGACTTGTGGGGACCTTACAAACATGCATCATTGTCTGGTTCTCATTATATGTTAACAGTAGTGGATGACTATAGTAGGGCAACTTGGACTTTCTTGTTAAAACACAAGAGTCAAAATTTTCAAACTTTAGTACAATTTATCATAATGGTTGAAACTCAATTTGAAACAAAGATAAAATGTTTTCGATCAAACAATGGAACTGAGTTTTTAAGCAATGAATTTCAAAGTCTTTTACTTGAGAAAGGAATTTTACATCAAAAGTCATGTGTATATACCCCTCAACAAAATGGTGTAGTTGAAAGGAAGCATAAGCACCTATTGCAAGTTGCAAGGGCACTTATGTTTTAATCAAACTTACCAAGAAATTTTTTGGAATATTCTTTGCTTATGGCAACTTTCATAATTAATAGATTGCCCCAACTGAGATTCTTAATTGGAAGACACCTTTTGAGATTTCATATAACAAAGCACCAGAGTATCATATGTTAAAGGTTTTTGGTTGCCTCTGCTATGCAACAAATACTAAACCAGCAAAAGATAAATTTTCAACTAGAGCCTTTAAATGTGTTTTCATAGGCTATCAGCCTGGAMAAAAGGYTTACAAAGTGTATGATTTAACTTCCAAACAAGTTTTTACCTATAGGGATGTCATCTTCTTTGAAAATGTTTTCCCTTTTAAACAAGAAACAGATTCCACCTTGCCTTTGCCCATGTCAACTGCTGACAGTGAACATGTATTTGAAGAATCTGTTATTCCAGAACCAATTTCACAGCCTGAACCTTCATCACCTACACCTGATCTTACTCCTGATTTGGATTTAGAACTTACTGACCATTCAACACCAGACCAAATATCAGATGTTGAACCTGTAACTGAAATGCTACCACTTCAACCTTATCTAGACCTCCAACAAACCAGACACAGTACAAGGATTAGGAATAAGCCAACCTGRATGAAAGACTTTGTTACTAATATATGTTTTACTGATCCAACTGTTGCCAATACTTACTCACTTAGAACCACACCCACCAGTTCCAAGCACACCCCTCAGACTTTTCCTTTCATTAACTCACCACTATTTACATGTGATTACTTGTCCTTTCTAGCAAATGTTACAACTATTCAGGAACCAAAATCTTACAAAGAAGCCAGTGYTAAAGCAGAATGGGTGCAGGCAATGAACAAGGAGTTAGAGGCTTTAGAATCAAACCAAACCTGGGATTTGATGCCATTACCTGCAGGGAAGAAACCTATTGGCTCTAAATGGGTCTATAAGGTGAAACTRAAACCAGATGGGRCAGTTGACAGATGCAAGGCAAGATTGGTGGCCAAAGGGTACAATCAAGTTGCTGGGGTAGACTATTTTGATAGCTTTTCTCCAGTAGCCAAGTTGGTTACTGTCAGAATTTATTTAGATGTGGCAACTGCATTTTCTTCGCCAATTCACCAGCTAGATATAAATAACGCTTTCTTGCATGGATTTCTCAYAGAAGAAGTTTATATGTGGCCTCTAGAAGGGTATACAAAGGCTAAAGAAGGAGAAGTTTGCAAGTTAAGGAGATCTCTTTATGGCCTTAAACAGACTTCCAGAGAATGGAATTCAGAATTTTGCAAGTAATTGCAAACTTATGGTTTTCTGCAATCACAACATGATCATTGCCTTTTTACTTTGAAATCTTCCACCTATTTTCTAGATCTACTTGTGTACGTGGATGATGTTTTAATTACAGGAACTTGTGAAGAGCATATCTTAGTTGTGAAGAATTTTTTGGATACTGAATTCACCATCAAAGATCTTGGTTTTGCAAGATACTTCTTGGGAWTTGAGATTGCATGCAGTGATACTGACACTTATATTAATCAGAGAAAGTATGCCTTAGATATTGTTACAGATGTTGGATTATTGGGTGCCAAGACTACTGCAAGTCCTCTACCTAAAGGCGATAAATTCTCTTCTCAAGCAGGAGATCTTTTACTTGATCCTGACAAATATCGCAGATTGGTGGGAAGATTTTTGTATTTGAATCTTACTCAACCGGATTTGATTTATGCAGTTCAACAATTAAGTCAATTCGTTAATTTACCCTGCAAAAGCCACTAGGAAGCAGCTCTACATGTTGTTAAATACTTAAAGGGGACACTCAGTAAGGGTCTTTATTTTCCTATCCAGAATTCCTTCAAGTTACAAGCATTCAATGATGCTGACTAGGCTTCCTGCATTGACACTTGTCGTTCACTCACTGGATTCTGTATTTATCTTGGTCACTCTCTTATCTCATGGAAATAAAAAAAAATAAACCACAATGTCACGTTTTTCAGCAGAGGCTGAATACCGCAACATGGCTTCCACAGTCTGTGAGTTGGAATGGATAACTTATATTCTAAACGATTTGCCAATTCCACTGCACCTTCCCATTCCTTTGTGGTGTACCAATCAGGCCGCCTTTCATATCAGGAATTTGTTCGTCCTCAGTACATTTCTACTAAACAGCAAGTGGCAGACATATTTACCAAAGCTTTAGCTCCTCCTCAATTTCATTTGATGCTGTCCAAGTTGGGCMTGATGGATTTCCATCATAGTCCAACTTGAGGGGGGGATGTACAATACCTGTATATTCTTCGTGCATATTCAGTGCTGCTCACAGCTCATTATAGCTCATCATTTAGCTAGTTATTATCTTTATACTATTTTTTTTTTATTTTATAAGGTGAGGTGGCAAGTTTGTTAGAGAGTTTGCTATTTTCTAGATCATTTTTTTTTTGTCAGCTTGTGTATATATGTAGAGAGAAGGACCTTCGTTTTTCATTTTTTTAGCTTCTGGAATAATATTTTACAAGCTTTTCCTTCTCTTCATTCTATCTTTGCTCAGTTGGGTAAATCGAGCTTCCTTTGGCCCGTCCGGTCGAAATGGGATGGCCAGTACAAGGGCCTCTGAGAAACCTTCCACCTTCGAAATTTTGGAATGAAAGGACCGAATCAATGTCTTCGTTTTCTTTGAACGGCGGGTAAATCGACCTTCCTCGGAGAGGAGGGCGAATGTATTCGAACAGAGCTTCCACGCCGAGAGTTCAATGGCCAGATTAATTTCGAATAGAGCTTCCAGGGGTAACGGATATAATGACAATATTTAAATGCTGACGTGGGGAAAGAGCTGAAACAAAATGAACTTTGTTGGCTGGGGAAATTTCGATATCTGAGGGGGAGCTGACTGAAGAAAAGAAACCCCTAAAAAGAACGACCCCGTTTGACTAATATACACAAATTGACAATTTTGCCATCAGCGACCTTTCATATTTATATATACATGTCACTCTCAGAGTTCATTCGATGGGCAAGCCAAAGCCAAAACAGTAGAAAAATTCAAACCGTTTCATCGCCATACCATGTTCGGGCCAAAACAAGTGAAGATCAAAACCACAGAGTCTGAAATTTGCATACCAAACAAGCAACCAAAACTCAGCTATAAATAGCCCTCCACCCCCCTCCTCCCCTTGAAAGTTGAACCAGCCCATCTCATTCATCCCAGACTCAAGTTGTCCTAGTCGCTCTGTTCACCCAACTCACTCAAATCCCATTTATTTCTATCTTCGTCTTCCCGTCCGACCACCGTCACCTCCTGTTAATCGTTGTCTGATCGCCCTCCTGCTGTACTGCTCGCCCTTCTAACTTTTCTTAAACCTCGATCGTCCCAGCAGTTCGGTCCCCGCAAGCCTACCGGCCGGGGGACGCATCAGACTCCTCCCTTGTCATTTTCGATCAAATTAGCGATCGATGTAGCAGCAGGAGAGAGAGTTAAACTCATGGTCCAGGCCATCAACATTATCAACTAATCTGACTGCCGTCAACCCAAGTCGTCCATGTCGACTGTCAATCTGACCGACCTTCCGTCCAAGTCGGTCTAAGCCTGAAGCGGTGTATTCTCTTCGATCAAAAGGCGATATTGAGGAGGTAAAAACTAAAAATAACCTCACTCAGTCCCTCGTTGTTCGTTTTCCCATGATTTTTGACTAGTGGTTAGTTATTAATTACTATTGACGATTCATTTTTTTTTTCTTTTTTCTTGAACGATCGAGTCTTCTCTCTTTTTTTGTGTTACTCTCACGTTATCTTTGTCTCCATCTATTATTATTCTGTGTTTTTGCAGTTATTTTGTGCTAGATTTTCGGGTATTTGATTTCGTGGGCGTTTATTCAATAAAAGCTGTCACTTAGGCATGCCGTTCTCCTCTCTTGCTCTTTTTTATGCATCGAGAATGATAACATTTTTTTTTTGCTGTTTGCTGATGTGTAGCTTAGTGGCACTTAATTGTCTATTGTAATTATTATTTTTTTCGATTTTGCAAATAAATAAAGTATAAAGATTGAATAAAAAAACATAAATGGAACAAAACACAGGCGAATGCATCCTGACCATGAATTGATGTCAAATTCACGCGCAGAATGTGATTAGGGCTGTTCATGGGTCGGATTAGGTCGGTTTATTAGTATTTTTTCAATCAACCCAACCTGGTCGGTTTACCTAGAAATGAAATCGAAACTGACCCAATACAAAGTAAAATTGACCTGGTTGGTTTGAATCGGTTTGGATCGATTTTGTGAATGATTCTCTCGATGTGAACGATAAAGAATTCAAGTCTAATAAAACAAAGGCTGTATGCCTAGAAATTAAAAATGATTTGATGGATTAAAACTGATATTTTATATATCAGAAATTTTATATATAATATGTATATTTCTAAAATAAAGCTGAAATATTATATAATATATATCTAAGTTGGTTCGGGTCGGTTTAGTTTCAGTTTTTATATGTGAAAACCGAAACTGAACTGAACCATCGATTTATGTTTTTTTATAACCCAAAAACGATCGGTACTGAAGAAAAACCGGCCAACTCAAATTGGATCGGACCGGGTTAATCGGTTTGGATCTTGTTATGAACAGCCCTAGATGTGATTTATAGGTGTGTGTGTGTGGAGGGGGCTAATAGTTGAGAATTATGCATAAGGTGTATCCGTACTTTTCCATTTATTTTATCTTGTTCTGCTCTCACCCCATTTTGTCTTCTGAGTTTCTTTTCTTAGATTAAAAATTAACCATGTAATACGTTGGGTCAAGCATGAGTCACGTTGGGCTTAATTAACGTTACCCGTTCATGTTTCATTGCAAAAATTGATAAGGTGATATTTGACATGGATGATGATTTCTTGAAAACCACTGCCATGTAAGAGTCATGTGGGAGTTGAATATTTCTGTTTGGTTGGCTGATTTTGGTGATTTAATTTTCAGAAAATCGGTCAAAAATTGGTTTTCAGCCATTTTCAGAGATTACCTTTTTTTGGGTGTTTCCTGATTTCTAGCTGATTCAGAGTTTGTGAGGATGACATGGCATTGAATATACCAAACAGATTCAAAGGCAATTTGAAAAAACGCTAATTTCAAAAGTCACTGATTTTTGAAAAATCGATAAAGAAGAATCAGTATCAATGCCAAACATTTTCGTCTTTCAATAGGATATACCCAGGTTATAGGTCTACATGGTTATTAGTCCTCCCACATATTTATTATTATTGTTGTTGTTATTGGTATTATTGCTTGTGTTATTATTATTATTATTATTATTGCACTCGTTTTACAAGTTGAGTATTTAATTATATATATTATCACTTAATTGGACTAATGTGAATTGTCCATATTTTATTTTTGTTTTTTTTTCCTTATCTTTACAGTGTTTTCAAACTATTTAACTTTGAACAGTTGAACCATTCAATCCAACACCCTCAAGGTCAAGATGGTTTGTTTTTTATCCCTAATGTATTAAATATATAGTAAAAAATTGTTGACTTGATCAAAACCCGTTAGATGTGGATATATATCCCACTGAACCATGGTTTTTAAAACTGATCTGGTCAGAGGTCCTATTACTGGTTCGAACAGTCCGACTGTTTATCCCGAACGGTCGACCTGTTCTGACAAAAAAAATAAAAAATTGAAAAACGGTCAAAACCGTTTGAATGGTTAACTGGACGATTCAATGGTTTATTGACCAAAATCAATAGTTTTGGGGAAAAACAGAACTGGTCAAGTGATCAGTTCCTGGTTTTTCCACTCCGGTCCGGTTTTGAAAACCATGCATTGAACTGTTTGAGCCATTTTAAGATTGATGATTCCAAGGTTTTTAAAATCGAACCATACAGTGAACCGGTTAGGGGTATGGTTCCCGGGTCGAACGGTCTAATTGTTCGAACTTGACAAAAAAATAAAAAACGGTTAAAACCGTTGAACAATTTGAAGGGTTCAATCACCTAGGTTAGCAATTTGCTGACCAAATCAACGTTTTTTTGGCAAAATTCCGATTTTGGGGAAAAACGGAACCAATCACCTGACCGGTTCCTAGTTTTTCTGGTCCGACCATCCAGTCCAGTCCAGTTTTGAAAACCATGGATGATTCAAATCGCAATCATATAATATTTAATCTTTTTTAAATGCTAAATCGTTTTTTAAGAAAACAAATCCACAGACGATCAAAACAACATTAAAAAAAAACCTAAACAAGATATCCAGATAGACCAGACTTAATTTTCTGGGCAGTACAATGAGAGGTCCTATTAGAAACCCTTCTCTTCTCACAAACGAGAAATTAATATTAGCAAGTTAAGTATTGTGATTGGAATAAACTTGATAAAATATAACTTTGATTACTTAGAATCCAACTTAAATACAAATTCATTACATTCAAGTCATAGCAAAAATAATATGGCTCCTCCATAAATGGCCAGCATCTCAGCCTTCAAAATGCCACACCAAACTGGAAAACGACCACCCTCAGCTACAACAAAAGAGACCAAGTTAATACAGTTTTCAAAATTTCAACACTCTAAGAAAAACATTCTAAGCTGGACGGTTTAGAGCAGGCGGTTTTTATGGTGGCCGTAGCGAGAGCTAAGGCGGTCTTTATGGCTATATATACGAGCTAAGGCAGTGATCGCCTAGATCTAAACCGGGGAGGTCTAAATCATCGGGGTGATGTTGGATAAAACTGAAGGCGACGGTCAGATAGGACCAGAGCCGGCGGTTCAAAGTGCTGCCTATAGAATCTGATCACCAAAGGCAGCAGTCTTGACTTAGGCAGCGGATCAAGGACTGCCACCTTAGATTTAAGGCGGCGGTCTAAAGGCCTAAGCTGGCGATTATACGACCGCCAGTTTAGACAGTTTTTCTTGTAATATAGAACTGAGCTGAATTTGCTATTGTACCCAGTCCAACACACTCATAGGATCAACCCTCGTCCTATCTTGAAAAACAATTATACCAAATAAAATAGAAACAGATTGCAATCCACTGAAGAAACTTTAACTCCTAATTCCTGCTTCAATGAAGAGTTTTGAACAATAAAAAGAATATCTGAAACAGACTCCCCCTAGTATATGTTGAGTACACAGACCCTAAGGAGAATCAAAGATGCATGTAGGAGCTATAGGGTTGTAATTAGTCGAGCCGAGTTCAATCTTCACAATACCCAGTTGGAGTGGTTTGCGAGACTAATGGTGTTCATAATAAAATACTATTTTTAATATATTTGTATTTATAATATAAATATACATTAATTTTTTTATATTAACTTATTTATAATATAAAGAAATATATTTATTTATTTGACATTTATAATATATTCTTATTTATAGTATTTATAACAATAATTTATCTATAATTTTTAATATATTTTTTATTATACTAAATATTAATTTATTTATAATCAGGTGAAGTTGAGTCGAACTTGAATAGCTTGTGGGTATCGGCTTGAGTCAAGTTCAAGTCGAATGCATGAAACTCGGTCGAGTTTTGAGTTCTATGTTTTTTAGTCAAGCTCAAGCTTGAGCTACCTAATACTCAAACCAACTCAACTCGATTATTTATAATCAGTTGGAGTTGAGTCGAACTTGAATAGCTTGTGAGTATCGACTTGAGTCAAGTTCAAGTCAAATGCTGAAACTCAATCGAGTTTTGAGTTCTATATTTTTTAGTCAAGTCAAATGCACTTTGCATGGGCCGTGCCACCTTCCTCGGTAAAAAATTTGGGGGTTGGCCCAGCACAGCCCACAGCCCAAGCCCGTGCAGGCGTGTGCCGTGCCATGGGTCGGACTGACCCGTGGGCCGAGCCTTGGGCCAGGTTGGGTCGTGCATCAAGCCAAAGCTATTTATTTAAAAAAAAATTGACAAAAAACTTATATACAATTGCTTATATATATAATGATTAAATTAATTAGTATAATAAAATTAAAATATTAATTATTTTATTAATATATTATATACTATATATTATTATATAAATATATATAAAGAATATATGTGGGCCATGCCGGGCCGGGCTGTGGTCTGTGCTGTGCCAGCCCGCTCGGTCGTGCCGGGCTGCTGCGGGCGGCATGGCCCGATTTAGACATCTATTTGGGATAGATTCACGTTCACCTCGGGGACTTGGACATACGTTGATCGTGGTTGCATGTTCGCTCGGTTGCAGTTTGGTTATGTTCTCATCACCTCAGCTCGTTCGGCTCTAGATCTCTCTTTCCTGATTGACCATTACATTTAGCTTTAGCTATTGAATCCAGAACCTCCTTGAAAGCTTGTTTACTAAAAGACAAAGCAGCTTTTCGATTCAGCATTATTAGTTGTCACCAAACAGCCCCCAAGTCAAACTATAAAATTGTACTATTTGGATAATTTTTAATACTTCTGCCAAAATTTTATCCATTTCAAACTATAAAATTGTACTAATTGACCAAAATTTTATCCATTCAAGTGTTGGTAATTTTTCTCCTATATGGGAAAGTTATTTATCCACCTAGGAGATGGGTATCACTTTCCTTGGGTAAATGATACTCAGGAAAATAAACTTTCCCTAATCCCCACATAAAGTTGAAAAAAAAACATGAAATTCTTGGTCAATGGGAACCAAAATCCCACTGACCAACTTTCCCCCTCTTCAAATTCAAAAAAAGAACATCCCCTAAGGCCCTGTTCACTTTTTGATATGTCCAGATAAATGCAGTTACCTGGGTAAGCTTTTCCTAGGAAACACTTACCCGAGTAGGTGCATTTATCTATGTTCTTTTATTTCTCATGCAAATAAGGGAATTGCCATTTTATCCATAAAAATCCATTATTAAAAGGGGCATTTTTGTCTTATTCAAGTGTTGGCAACTTTCCCCCTAAGTGGGAAAATTATTTACCCACCTAGAAGATGGGTATCACCCCAGGAAAATAAATTTTACCTGGTTCCCACATAAATCTGAAAAAAGAACATAGGATTCTTGGTCAATGGAAACCAAAATCCTATTGACCAACTTTCCCCCCTCTCAAAATCCCAAAAAAGAAGGCCTCCTAAGTAAAATCTAAGCTAGCTTGTGGGTCTAGGTTAGGTCCATATATAGTTGAGCCTATTATTGTAAGGTAGCATCAGCTATGGGTTTTGTGAATTGAAGACATTGTGTACGTAGGGTGGGTGGAGCTAAAACAAAAAATCATGGCCTTGTATCTATTACAGTGGCTTCATCTAGAAGTTACTTTATTTGTTTCAAGGTGGGACCATGATAATAAATCAAAGGCTTTGATTTACTTGTTTCAGTGTAGGACTACGACACTGTGGTAGTAAATGTGGAATGGGGTCTTGTAGGGTCACATAAGTGGTTTGTAATCTGATCAACAAAATAATGAATTAGTACTAATTGGGCATTTGAAAATTGAAATATCCAATTGAAAGACACTAAAATCTAATTTTCGATTTATACATTCAATTAAATAAAAAAAATACAAGTAAAATGCGGATTTATTTCCTTCCCTTTCAATAAATTTCAAGATTGATATACTAAAACACAATTGCCCTAATCAATTTCAATGTGTGACTTCAAAGCATGTGATGGTACAAATCTTTGTTCAGTAATCTTTTCTCTATATCAACAATTGATTGTTGGATATTACACATCGTGTAGAGTTGCAAATGAATTGAATGTGTGATAATTAGGGATGACAATTTTTAACCCATCCATCCACTTCTAAGAAATCCAGATCGATTCTCCTTACATCTACCTCACAACTTGTTGCAGCTGTACATCGGAAACATCTCCCCATGAATGAAAATATACAAGCATGAGATATATTCCTAATGTGCGATTGGAATATGCTATGAGGTGGGTAGGAAATCTGAACTCCACTTGTAACCCATTGAAGCAGAAAATATTCAATAAGCAACAATAGGCTTTAACCACAAATATTTAGGCTCTGTTTGTTTACCGGTAAATAAGAGAGGGAAAGTTGGTCAATGGGTATGTTTTTCCCATTGACCAACTTTATAGTGTTCTTTTTGCAATAATTAATGGACCCCATGGTAAAGTTAGTTTCATTTATTAAAGTAGAACTTACCTATCTCTTAGGTGAATAAATTATTTTCTCACATGGGAGGAAAAGTTTATAAAACATAATGAGACAAGTTTGCCTGTTTCAACATTGACTTTTTTATGAATAAAAAAAAATCATTATATTACTTAATTGAGAATCTAAAGAACATGGATAAATGAATTTATCAAGATAAGTATTACCTAAAAAACATTTACATGGGCATGGGCATGTGACTAATTTGTAAATGAACAAAGACCTTACAAGCAAATAAGAAAAGAAAATTAGAAGAGGAAATAAGTAATTCTACTATGGTTGTTGGCTGCCATAGAAATAGAAAAAGAAAAATATTTGTTTAGTTGAAAGAAATAGATTATTCTTTATTGTTTCCCAGGTAGCCTAAACTAGGGGGGATAAATGAGGTTCTAAAAAATTTTATCTAGCTATCCTAATATGAATGCAAAAGAATCAACCCACACAATTTGCATCCTCTCCTCAACCAACCTCCTGCAAATTTTAAATTTAGTATATAGTTGGACTTTTTGGGTGCCAACCAAACTGCTTATAAACATTGAATAGCTTTCTAGGTGCTATTCAAACCTTCTATGTTCTATCCTGGAACACTTAATTAATCTAGCAAGAAATCTACTATCTAATCAATATTAACAAATATACTAAATAAACCAATGACAAATGAGACAACAATAGATGGGCTATCACCAAGTTTCTTGGCGAGAATAAATCAAGCATGAATGGCTTTTTCAGTTTTTCTCACAAAAATGAAACTCCTTTTAGTATAAAATCTCTTCACATTCTTTTTCTCTCTTTTCACTTGAACCTGTTGATTAATTCACTTCACCACTTTTTTTTCCCAATTCAAACTTATGCATATATAAATAGCATAAATCAAGACTGAACACTTGTGACTATTATTAAGCCACTGGGAGAGGATGAAATCACTCTAGGAAACATTCAGTGCTTTTTCCCAACGAGATTGATGGCTTAACAGTAGAGGAAAGAATTGTTGCGCCCCTTGGTGTTATCTTCCTATCCAACCATAGATCCAAGGTTTATAAACCCGGACTGGATAGGGAACTAGAACCGTTTTGGGGTCTGGTTCTTGGGTCAAATGGTCTGATCGTCCGGTCCGAATGGATGGCATGCTCTGATAGAAAAAAATAAAAAAATAAAAAAAGGCAAAACACTGTTCGGTTTGATGATTTGATCATCCAGGTCAGCATTTTGTTAACCAAATCAATAGTTTTTGGTCAAAAAATGATTTTGGGGTAAAACGGAACCGGTCACCCTAATTTTTCTGGTCCAACCATCTGGTCCAATCCAATTTAGTTTTGAAAACCATGCATAAATCTACCAAAATATAGATTCTCCAACCTAGTTTGATGATACTAATTGAAGCAGAAAAATTTACAGTGCGCAACAATAGGCTTCAACCATATGTATTAATAAACAAATAAAGAACAGAATAGAAGAGGAAGCAAGAAGTAGTTCTACTATATCTAATGACTAATGGTAGGAATAGAAGAAGAGAATTTTTATTTAGTTGTTCTCTACATGACCTATTGACACCCTTCTATAGATGTAAAATAGCAACTTCCAACTCTTATTTTAACTCTAAGACCCTAACACCTACTTGTATTCAAACTTCAAATAAACAGTAGATTTTTTTTTTTTTTTTTATATATTTTGCAATGGGCCACACAATAGGGGGCATCCCTCCCCAAAACCTCTAGTCCTTCCAACTTGGGCGAAGAGTGGGATTCGATTGTCTCAATTACAACCAGCTAATAGACTTTATCAGTAGTCTAATTGGCACGAGTTCACATCTCTAGCCCACAAGGAGCTGCCCCACAACGCTCCGTAGTACATCCTGCCGTGTATTTGAAACATCTTCCAATAATAATATCATTTTTGATGATGTCATCATTGGGAAATGTTCTCAATACATAGCAGGGATGTGTTATAGGGCATTGTGGGGCGGAAATGTGATCTCAATTGGCACCATCAAAACTTCCTTTCCGAACTAGAATAACTCTCTGGTTCAATTATACATGAAACTAGAACTTACTAAAGATAGTTAATCATCCCTTACTATAATATTGGTCAACTTATTGACTTGGACTTTGACCATGTCTTGGAGAACTCAAAAATCAGCCAAATTGAAGTCTTTATTTAGGGCGCTTTTACATGTTGGTTTGAACTAAAATTCTTCACTATTAGAGAACTATAAATGTACTTTAATGCCACCAAATTCCAGTCAAATCAAACAAGGGTTGACTGCTTAAACAATTTTTTTTTTTCTAGTTGATGATGTATTCTATAGATCTACTATTTGACCTTCTTTTCTTCATTTTTTTTTTTTTGGATATGGGTCAAGTAAGATGGGTTAGGGTGGGTCATGGATATCCATTTAGATAAACTATATGATAGAAATTCTCTCTCCCTTAGCCAAGAGTATTTCACAAAAAAAGAGGAAAGAGAAATGATATAAAGGAGAGAGAAATCATACAACTAATTAGAGAAGAGAGATTCTGAAGGATAGAGTACAAAAGATGAGAGAAAACATTAAAAAATTGAAATTCATTAGAAAGAAGTTAAGAGAGAAATGAGAAGAGAAGCCACGTAACCAAGAGAATAGAAAAATTAAAGGAGAGAGGGTAGAGAGAAGAGAGAGTGAGAGAAACATAAAAATTGTATCATTAGGAAAAAAATTAAAAGGGAAGGATATAAAGAGAGAGAAGCCACATAATCAAGAGGAAAGAGAATTTTAAGGAAAGAGATGAGATAGAGGATAGAGAAACAATATATTTTTATTAAGAAAAGTTAGAGAGAGAAATGGCATAAAGGGAAAGAGAAGCCGCATAATCAAGATGAGGAAAAATTTAAAGCTCAGTTCGGGGAGAGTGTAAATACAAGGTTTAGATAAACACAAACCAAGCCTAAAGAAAAGAAAGGAGAGAGAAACATAAAAATTATATTGAATTTCATTAGAAGTTGAGAGTGAAAAGACAAAGTGAGAGAAAATTACAATCGGATTTCATTAGAAAATGGAAAGAGAGAAAAAGGAGAGAAAGGCCATAAAACCAAGAGGATAAAGGAACAAGATAATTATGGAAAGGAGAGAAAAACACAAAAGTTGGACTTCATTAAAAATGACAGGAAAAGAGAAAATAAAGATAGAATAGAAAACCACATATTGATTAGAGAGAATCTAAAGGAGAGGGAATGAATGTGAAAAGAGAAACATAAAAATTGGATTTCATTGATGATGTGGATTTTCTTTTAAATTATCTCTTTTCTCAATGCTTTTCTCTCCTTTCTTTACTCTCTCTATTTCCTCTCCTTTGGATTCTCTCTCTTATTGGGTATGTGGCTTTTCTCTCTTTAATGGCATTTCTTTCTTTTAATTTTTTGTATACTAATTAAATCTATTTCTTATGTTTATCTCTCCTTTCTCTTAATTTGTTTCTCTCTCCTATTGGTTATGCAACTTTTTCTCTTTTATGGGCTTTCTCTCTCTAACTTTTCTTAATGAAATCCAAATTTTAGGTTTTTTCTTCTCTCTTATCATGTTTCTCTTTTCTCTTTGTACTTTCTCTCATTTTGGTTATGTGTTTTTTATGTCCTTTCTCCCTTTAACATTTTTTCTAATGAGGTTTTTAATTTTCATGTTCCTATCTCCTTTCTTATCTTGTTTCTCGTTCTCTCCACTCTTTCTCTTTTAGATTCTCTCTCCTCTTCATTATGCTATTTCTCTCTTTTATATCCTTTCTCTTTCTAATTTATTTTCCTAATAATGAAATCTAATTTCCATGTTTCTATTTCTTACCTTTACTCTCTCTCCTTTAGATTCTATCTCCTTTTGGTTATGTTGTTTTTCACATTTTTGTATTTTTTCTCTCTCTCTAACTTTTTTTTTTTCTTTTGTGTTCAATATTTAATTTGTTTCTCTCCCCACTCTCTTTGTTTCTTTGTCTATATCTCTCCTTCTCCCCCTTCTCTCCTCTCCTTTCCTTTCTTCACTCACTCCTCTAGTTTCTCTCTCCTCTCGGTCATGAGGCTTCTCTCTACTTCATCTCCTTTCTCTTTCTAAAATGAAGTCCATTTCTTATGTTTGTGAACCAATTAGGTAAGGACATGTAACGCTATAAGAGAAATCTAAATTTGTTTCTACAAAATGTGAATAACTAGAAGAGGATTTCAGCTGAATCGAGCCGAATATTAGATTATTTGAGCTTGGCTTGGCAAAAAACTATAGGGTTCAAGTTTGAGCACAATTTTGATTATTTGGCTCAACTAAAAAGTAGGGATAGACACAAATCAAGCTTTTCGAGTTTGGCTATGGAGAATTTTGATTCAAGTTTAACTAATTCGAGCTTTGAGCTGAACTCACTGAAACCCAATATATATAGCTTGTTTGCTAATCGAATTGAGCTCAGGCCCAATGAAACTTGATTTATAAAACTCATAAGTAAAATGAAGCTTTATATATACATATAAAAATTATATATATATATATTAATTTACATGTATAGGATATATATAATTATGTATGCAATTTATATATAAAATTTAAATATTTTTTAATTTTTTATTATTGGATTCGAGCTCGATCCAAGCTGAGACCGAACATATAAGTATAACAATAAAAAATTATAAAGATTTGCAAAGGAACGTGGTTGTATATTCTATTATCTTTTATTACCATTTTATCCCGAGTTGGATTAGTTAGAGAAGCATGTTGCCATATGGCGTTCACCGTTGTCCTAAATTCGCGGCATGGACACAGGATGAGCAAACATGCATGATCTGGTGGGTTCTAGCCGGTTGCCAAAATTTGCAATTTTGCATCAGATAATGGTTCAAATCATAATTACAGATAAAATGGTATAAAACTGAATTGGGTGTAAAATTTGTATCAATTCAAATTAAGGTTTGGCACAAATATAGAAGGTGTATTTGTGATGTAAGGGTTGAGTGGCATCACTTCTGTGATGCTAGCATTGACTCTTCTCTATCTCTAGTTCTCTACTCTTATTTATTTATTAGTTTATTTAAAATACAACCTCGTACAAAGGCAAATATCAAGTGGTTCAGCACTGTAGAGTTGGAAAAATAAATAAATAATAAAAAAAAATATAAATATAGGGATAAGCAGGCTGTACTGCCCCTCAGAAGGTACTCCTCATCCTATGGTACCCTCCCGCAGTCCCGTGTGTGGGATTCAGGTTTAAGACCCTCCAATAAATGGGTCCCACCCCAAGTAATACCTACAGGAACGATCATGATCATCATGATGTTGATGGATGGTCATAACTATATATTTTCATTTCTAAACTTGGAACTGTGATATTGTGGTTTACTTAGGCTAGTGACCCGTACTCAGTACTCTAACAAGATGTGTTCAGGTCGCGTGGGTCCTGATCCTCTATAAATTGTACACTTGGCAGTTGAAGGTAGGTCAATAGCCACTACTATAACTTTATAACATGGAACTGTCTTATTGTATTATTGCTCCCTTCAAGCATCTGTAGTTGTCACTACTGCGTAACAAAGTCAGAACAGAAGATTCCTTGCCAACGGAGTTGGGATGTACTGTACTTAAATTTCCCTACACTTCCCTCAGTCAATCAGTCTTTGACATTGACAATTGTGTCCCACAGACTGAACGGAAGTGCAGGAGAAAGTGCAGCAGATCCGACTGCATGCATCGTAGAGAAACAAACATAATCACTCACATAGTCACACCTCTCTCTCTCTCTCTCTGTAGGTTGAAACTTGAAAATGCCGGAGCACCACCAGCACCACCACCACGGCGGCCATCACGGTGGCAACCAACACATTGACATTCACATTGACACCCATGAAAAACGGGGTGCAGACTGCATGGATATATTCCTGAGCTTCTTCCTTCCGCCTGTTGCGATAATGTATCATTTCGGCACCTGCTGCTGCAGAGTACCTTTGCTACATTTCCTTGCTGAATCTATATACTCTGTGTGTACTGACTACTGAATTTCGTTTTATATAATGTGGCTTAATCACTGTTACAGTCGGAGTTCTGGATCTGTCTGCTTCTCACACTGTGCTGAATCTTACCTGGAATCATCTACGCTCTCTGCATCATCACTGGGTAAAAGGAAACAGTGTAATCTCTCTCTCCTCTCTCTCTCTCTCTCTCTCTCTCTCTCACAATATAATTAAGAGTAGAAGAAGATTGACAGAGGATTTTGCAGGTGAGGAGGATATTGAAGGATGGATGCATGAATAGATTGGACTAAAGAATTTGGTGCTGGTCTGTTTTGGTTTTTTCATGTCGAAGTGTTTATGATATAAGTTGGTCGTTTGATCTGTTATGTGCGTGCAATATTGAAGTTGGGGAGTTCTTTGTTTTGTATTCGTCGTTTCCACGTGTGCAGTTTCATGTATTGAAGAAGAGAAGATTGGACGTATATGAGAGAAGAACTTGATTTGATTTGTTAATTAATCAAATAATAAAATGAACTATTTTTGTTGTTCAGTGTAAATTAAAATGTGTTCCATGCACAAGTGAGACAATGATGCAGTACGGGATTTAGACCAACTGAGTAAATATTTACAAAATTGGTTTTCAAATACCCATCTTAATTCATATAGCGAGAGGATGATGTAGTACAAAAGAAGGCCAATAAGTTTTATGCAAATTGAGACCATTTCAAGTCACATATGAAGCAGAAATGACGCCACCGACCTAGATTAGTAAATATTTACCGAGATAGCATCCCCTCGGGAATTCTATCTTACTACATTTTTACCAAGTTGGCGCCATAACAGAGTTCCCATTTTAGTTCGTTTTTACTAAGATAATATTATTTTGAATTTATATTCAATTAGGACTTTTCTTTTGAAGGATTTTAGTAAGATTTTATTTTGAAGTGTTTTTCTTATATTAAGATTTTCTTTTTTAAGGAGTTTTAGTAGGATTCTATTAAGGAGTGTTTTCATATTAGGAATAGGAGCCATAAGAGTGTATGTCCATATAAAGGGTAGTTAGGGAAAGGCTAAGGGAGTTCTCTTGTTATCAATTTTCTCTTAATTGTTTAGTGAAGAATTATTCTTCATAAAATTCGATTTCTGCTCTTTTCTTTGAAGCTTTTCTCATGTGTTTCGTTTCCGTTCTGCGTCAGACATACATTAAGGTTCTGTTCCATGGCATTTCATATCAAGATGCCAACATAAATGTTTTTACTTGAAATTGTTTGTACCTTGGTACTTATGCTGACTAGGTGTTGAGTAAGTGTTTGAACAATATTGTGTTTTGTATTGGCATTGTTACCTCACTTTTCGGTGAATCACTTACCCATGTTCTTTTATTTTCCATGTAAATAAAGCAATGATCATCTTAGCCATAAAAAATCCATTATTAAAAGGGGCATTTTTGTCTCATCCAAGTATTGTCAACTTCCCCTAGATGAAGAAAAGTTAATTTATTCACCTAGGAGATGGGTAGGAAAATAAACTTTCACTGGTTTTCACGTAAATCTAAAAAATGAACATGAGTTTCTTGGTCAATGGGAATAAAAATCCCATTGACCAACTTTCCCCCCTCTCAAAATCCAAAAAAGAATGTCCCCTTAATGAAATGTTTATATTCAATGTGACACCATCTTACTTACCGACTCTTATCCAATGGTCAAATTTAAAAATAAATGTTTTTTTATTTTTTTTATGCTTGGCCCATTTTTATACATGGGTTAACATCTAGATATGCAGATCTAATGGTTTCATAAACATAGAACCCAAAAAAGAACCTTTTGTAGTGCTTATGCAATGGTAGATCCAGGACCTTTGATCAATGAGGACAGGCATTATAATAATATTAACCCAATTATAACATTTGAGTAATTAAAACCAAAAAAATTAGATTAAAATATTTTTGCACAAAACATTTCAAGACAAATACATATATATCTCACAATTAAAAATAAAAATCTAAGAGAAATAGATACATCTCATGCACCCCTGCGGTTTGTATGCATGTTGGCTACTTGGAAACTTTACAGCTAATTGGGGTGAATGGTGAGGAAGCAGTGAAGGATTTTGGGTATTTGGGATGAAAACGAAGAGGAAAGAGAGAAGTCTATGATCTTAGCTATTTTGGTTTCTTTATCTCTCTTCATTCTCTATCTTTTGATCTTACCGAACCCTAAAGCTATGTTTGGTTTGAAGGAAAAAGTAGGGAAAAAAAAGGAAAGTTAGGGAAACCTTCACAAATCTTGTATAAATTTCCTTACCTTTTCTTTCTTTTCCCTACTTTTTCCTTCAAACCAAACATAGCCTAAGGAAACCCTCTCTATGACTCTATCTCCCGATTTCCTTGCTTTGTTCTTGGTCTCCACCGAGTTGGACGAAAAACAAAGAAGGAGATGAGCCAAAGTTCCCCCTGACATTGTTGCATCTAGACCCTCTCCATTAACTTAACGTTACAACCCACCCTATCCACCACACTCAGTATTTTTCTCAAAATACAAAAAAAATGTAGGGGGACACAAAAATTGATATATATATATATATATATATATATATATATATATATATATATATATATATCAATTAAAAATTAAAAAAATATATATTTCAATAAAAGAGTAGGAAATGTAGAATATACATAAAATTCAAAAATTATACAAAAATTGTAGAGAAAACACAAATATTATGAATTTTATGGTTAGTGTAATAGGAAGGGAAATTTAAAAGCCAATTTACCATTCAAATTATCAAAATTGGATATTTTGGTTATTTCCCTCTTTCATCAACTCAAGATAATGGAGGGTAAATCATGTTTTAAATGATGCATGACTGATTTTTCATTTTTTGTGACATTTAATCAAACGTCGCCAAAAGTCATATTAATTCCATTACCTATATGTATAATTACCCAATAAAAATTTTATTAACCCGTAATTTACATCCATTCATACACAATACATGAAAATTAAAACTAAATTTTAATATTAAAATTTCAATAGTCATTCTTTACAAGAAAATTTTGTGATTTTTACATTCAAAACCAAATGAAGACCAAAAATTAAAAAAAAAAAGAGAGAGAAAAATATATCTTTTAAAAAGAACTTTCTTCTTCCCCTTCACATTGTCCCTCTTCCTATGCCTCTCCCTCTTGGCTTGTTTCACATGCATGAAATCCGCCTAATTCAGGTTGTTGGGTCTCCTATAAATGACAATGTAATGAAAATAGAATATTATTTTCACACTAAAAGTTGTAAATGTATGAAAATAAAACTAAATTCAGATGACTTATAGGATTTGGTGGTGAAACTTCATGAAAGATATGGAGATAATCTTCACCCAACATAGGTGCATTTTCCAATCCATTACTCTACACAAAAACATGCAGTTTTAAAATTCAAGCAATAACTTATTCTTCTAAATGTTAAATCACTATAATTCAAAAAAAAAAGAAAAGTCAAATTAAGTTAAATAACAAATAGGTATTGGGTATGGAAGTATTTCTTTAGATGTAGCTAACCATAGTTTGTAAGTCTCCTAAAGCCATCCATATATGAAGAAATCCCTCATCCTTTTGATAGCAAGACAACTCTCCATTTTGCAAGATGAGAATAGATTTAATGAGTTTAGCCACATAAATTCACTGAGCTTTTTCTCATGATGGATTCTAGGTCATCTTTCCATTGGACCAGCAGGGCTAATGTATTTTACTTTTTGAAGAGCAATAGAGAATCAGAAAAGATTTATTACATGGGCAGCTGGTTCTACGATTCAACAAACATACCAGTTCCAACTAGATTTAGTTAGGACTTGTCTTGATTTTATTTTATTCTAGTCTCAAGTTTTGTTTTCAACTCTTATTAAGTGGACACATGGGTTGGTAGCATAATGTTGGAATTATTTTTAGGGGAAATGCCTTTGGTTTTCTAATTTGAATGATTTTTTTTTCCATGCAAGTACATATCAAAAAGAACAACAGTACAGAAGAAATTAATATGATATTAATCAATCACAAGGAGAGCCCTTCAGGGTCTCTCCAATTCCAATCCCAACGAAGAAGAATTCACCTTAGCTTAATAATGGACTACCTACACTTTATAAACTCAAATAATGAATTTTCATAAATTGCACTTGCTTTTAACACCCAATAAGGTTTTGAATCCACCAACCCATGAAGTGGCCCGAATCACTCTCCTGGGTGTAGAAGCCCATCAGGTCAAGAGTCATAATGCCCATCTTCTTTTGTTCATGGTAGAGGTCTTTTTCCTTTAAAACTAATATCATGTTAAAATGAATAAATACAAGTTTTCAATTTTTTTTAAAAGCAAAATGGATTTTCTGATTCTTGGTAGATTAGAAAAGCAAAATGGATTTTGTGAAAGTATAAACATAAAGTTCAATTTCACTTATCATACCGGGTTTGATGGTGGAGCTGCATGATGGGGATGGAGATCTCTAAGTGGAATGTGAGTATTTTCTGAACCATGGCTCTGCACAAAAAAAAAAAAAAAAAAAAAAAAAAAGCAAGCCAAGGGAAACACCATCATCAGAATTTTTAGGCCCAAAGTACAATTGAAGTGGATGTCAACTCGGAATTGATGCCAATTTACGGGTGGATATTGGTATATAAAATAAGGCTTTTGACATTTATAACTCTACAATAGGATTCAAAAATCTGCATTGTATCTGTCTGTACTTCCGAAAAAACAATATATTCAAAAATCAAAACCATGGCTCTGTTACGTGCATTTTGAACTTAGTGTCTGTTGGCCCAAAATTGAATCATGTTCAGAATTTTCATGTTTGGTGAAATCTAATTGGGCAAATTGGGTAGAAATTAATCACAGTTGGTTGAGGGTTAATTTAAATAAGGTGGTTTAATAGGAGGGATTTCTCGAGGCTCAATGGTTTAAATAAGGTGATTACAATTTTAGCATCTCCATATATAGTAATAGCATAGATCCATGGACCCACACAATTAACCCAAAGATTTTCTTTCCTAGTCCTAGAAAAGAACTGTTTGTTTGAGCTGGAATATATCCCATCATATTATCATGAGTAGAGTGTAGGGTATAGACTATAGAGAAGAGTATATTTATTTATTATAATATTTATAAGCCTCTTGTGCTGATTGCTGCTACCCCAATCCATGGATATAGGCCCCTTCTACTCTTGACCTTGATAAGCAAGTGCAAGTGGCTAGAGCAAGTGAAATCAGAAGAAAAATGAATGCAAGTTGACAAATGGATATGTGATTCAGAAACCATGTTCTTACCTAAAAGCTTGATGCAAAAAATCATACTGAAATCTATCTACATTCATGACTATGCTGAGAATTGTAGATTGTAGACCTGATGCTACTACATTTTATAGACAATGGATCACACAACTAGGTCTCAAGTTTATTGAACTAATGGGACTGTAGGATCGGTTTTCAGGTTTCGGCTCGGGTAAGGTAGGTGATGGTGTACGATCTGGAGCTCCTGGCTGGATGGCAGTTCGGATGTCGGTTGCTTGATTGGTGAGTTGAGCTGCGAAAAGAGAAAGCACAAAGAACCCGGAGTGGTTAACCTGGCATGGTCACTTTGATGCTTAAGTCAGTGGCTGGTTGTGTAAGCGAGATAATACTTGAATGCAAGAGAGCTAGTAAGCACAAATTGCGTGTACCTGGGTCTGAGGGGCTGATGCCCTTGTATAGTTGAGCTGCCGTGGGTCTCACGAATCACCTCCGAGATTCTCAACCCGAGCCGTTAGGAGTTCGTTCCATTCCGGGAGGTGGATAACGTGCTAGCCGATAAGGCCTATCGTGTCCGACCGATCTGGGCGGGATGAGGATAAGTCTTACGATCGTGCGGCATAATCCCGAAGAGCTCGGAGACAGCTGGCATGCTTCTAGAAGTTTGATAAGTGTCACTTCGGTAAGTTGGGCATTCTCGGGCTACTCGGACCTCGGCCATCGCCAAGGTGCCCGAGACACCTGATATGGCTTGGCTCACCGAGGTGGTAGGTGGTGCTGAGAAGGCAATACGTGTTGAGTCATAGTCTAGCTGGCAGGTCATGTCCATGTGTCCTTCGTCTATTAGGCTGGGCCAAATCACCCCTCATCAATAGGCTTAACCTATTAGTTAATGGAATCATAGGGTTGGACATCTAGGCTTAACCTATTTTATTATTATTATTATTATTATTATTATTATTATTATTATTATTATTATTATTATTATTATCTCTAAAATGATAACCGATTATAGGAAGTATAATCTTAGACCCATGACCGAACCGATTGATTTTTGGGACAATTGAATCTAACCTAATGGACCTGATTAAAATAAACCTACTGAAAATATTATATATATAAATTGAGTAAAACTGGTTCCAAAACAATATTAATCATGACAATAGATTAGGAACCGGAACTGATCCATCAATAGCAAATTTTGGAACCCGAACCGGCCCAATCGGTTTGCATCTGTTGAGTCAGACCTAACCCATTTGACATCCCTACATATTATTGTCAATCTATCTATTGGGTCAGACATGATTATCCTCGTTATTAATCAAGATGGCTTTGGGTCCATCGTTTTGTCCGAATTAATAATCAATTAGGAACTTAGACACACTGTCCCAAACCCATTGACAACCCCTAGGTGAATTCAATGGGTTAGGTTCTTGGATTGGAAATTACCATTCCTAGTAAAGCTTCCAATTTTGAGTGGCTACTTAATAATATTAATCAATTAAATAACTATTTAATTAAAAAAATAATAATGAATTATTAATAATTGCTAATTAATAAAATTATAGAAGAATACAAAACGTTAATTCTTTGACTCGAGTCAAGCTTGGATTGGGTTTGGGTTTTTATTGACAGAGCCTATTGGGTCATGACCCAAAAACATTATTAAGGGTGCAAATCAAATTTTGTTTGGTCAAGTACTTGAGGTCAACACTAACCCAACCCGAGCCAATCCCACGTAACTATTTTGAATTTCGTTCAGGTTAATCCAGCCTAAGTTGCAACAGTAATCATCATGATACCCTTACATATATAGATTTAATAAGCAACTTTAACTTCATAGAGTAAGTGTCACCTTAAAATCTACAAATCAAATTCCTACTAAAATTACTTTTAAGTTTTAAAAATATATTATAAAGAAACTATTAAAAGCATGGGATGGGTCAGGTTGGTATTACTGTATAAGATTGAACTCTATTGGGCCATATCAAGTTTGAAAATTGCATGTTATTAAGTATATTTTTTGCATGGATTTCATTTATTAAATAAACGTTTGTATTTGATTTGTTTTCAAAACTGAGAAAAAGTGGTTGATAAACATTTTTCTAGGATTTGTTGACAATTAGATGTCAGCCACTAGGCACCATTAGGCACCACATCAGTGGAACAATGAATAAATGCTTAACCATTGAGAGAAGCGTTAAAATGAATCTTCCCCAACGGTTGGTGCACATAAATCAAGACCAACCTTTATCTATACATATGCATACAAATCGGCATGATGGAACAAATGCTGATTTAGCGATGACATGGCACTATTTATCAAATAAATGGCAGACATACCAAACACTGCCTAAGTCAACTCAAGTTGGTTTTAAAAGTGGGAACATTTGAGGGTCAAATTAGGGTTAATGCCAAACCCAATTTGTCGACATCGCAAGATGCAATCTTCCAAGGTTAATTAACTAAATATGAAAAATAATTAATTAACTAGTTAGCTAATTAATAGCCAATAATAAAATAAAAATAATATAAAAAATAAAAAATTTGTGGATAAATTAGATATTAATAAATACTTAATTAAAATAAAATTTAATCTGAATAAATTAATAATGTAATTAGTGATGATTTACCCACTATATATTTTCCCTTTTGAAACCAACTAATAGAATGTGAAAAATGTACACATTTATTTATATATAATCACTATAATTTTTAAGAAACACAAATGAATAAAATGAAAGCACAAATATTTTAATTATAATAAATTATAACAAGAATAAATTTAAACTCCATTTCAATATTCAAAATAACTTTAATTAAAATTGAGAGTACAAATAATTGTTGATTACAAATTTGTAAGATTAATGAATAAATTAATAAAAATATTAATTACATTTGTAAAATAAAAATAAAAGTATCACATAATAAAATATATTTTTATAATTATTTTCAATTTAACTATAAGTTAACTTTGTAATTAATTAATTTTAAAATTAATTGATAAAAAAATTAAATAAAATAACATTTCTATGCTTACTTTCAAATCAACTATATGTTAATTAATTTTAAAACTAATTGATAAAAATTTAAAATTTTAAAACCAATAAAAAAGAATTTTTGGTGATGTTTCTCCCCCTTCTTGTGACGTTTATGTCTAATGTTGTCAAAAAGAGTCATTCCCACCATCAACCATAGTGGCGGAAGAAATGTATGATTTAATAATAAATTAAAGTTCAGTTTGAATGGAATATAAATGCAAATATGTACAGTACAAATACATACAAAATAATACAAAATATAAGGTTTTTTGCACTCTACAAATTTGTATTTGTACTCCTTCCAAACTGAAACAACACAAAATAATGTCATCAATGACGTTTAAAACCTTGTTTAACATTTTTGGCATGGAAACGTTGGTGTGGCGGGAATAGGTTTTATTAAAAGCTCATATATTGCAATAGTTATATATAACCAAGAATAGAAAAAGCAAAGAATACTAGTCTTATCAATACACATTGATACCTAATTGTTGATATTAGGCTTATTGATATTTTGGTCCTACAAAAATGAGGCGATTTTACTTTTAATTATCTTTAGGTTTCTACTTGAAGTTGCAAAATATTCCAATCCAAGGGTTGGGATACAAGTGGGTGGGGTGTTTTGAGCCACTGAGATTGACTCTAGGATGTGATGGTGTTTTTTTTTGGGGGGGGGGATTTTTTGAACTAATTCGGGGGGGGGGGGTGTTTATGCAACTTTTAGGAGTGAATGTTTCTAATTGGTAGAATGTTTAAGGAGCAATCAAATGGTTGGGATAGGTTTTTGGTGATGATAGGGCATGGTACTGAGAATGAGTCTATAGAATAGGATTTCATGAAATGGAATCTTTGCTTGTTTTGGGGCCTAGTGAAGGTATTTTCGAGTGAAATTTGGTGGGTGATCATTTTAGGGTTTATGGGATTTAATTTGATTGGTTTTAAGTGGAGTTGGATGGGTGGTTTTAATGGTGTGGGTTGTTGGAGTGAAATTTGGTGGGAAGATACTTAATATCTAAGAACTAGCAGAAAATATGGATCTTCAATTGGATATGTATGATAGGAGATATCATGGCTCAAAGATTCCTAGGTCAAATTAGATTGGTCAATTTGATGTTGAAATGGAATCTAGGTTTGTTTAGGGGTTAAATGGAGTTTTAGTGTGAAATTTGGTAGGACTATAGGATTCAGTCAAGAGATCAAAGATAGGTGCTGATTAGGTTAATGATGTATATGGATGTGTAGTTTTAGGGTTTGGAGATCTGGTGTTTTCAAGTGTTATAAGGTGATCTGATTGGCCTAGGGTGTGAAAGGTGGAATTCAGATGTGCCAATGGTCAAATCTCATGTTTTTGGGAAATTTAGAGAATTTTGGTACCCTTTTCATTTTACTAGGTTTTTAGTGATGTGAAAAGAAATGACACCTATCCTTCTTTGAGAATGTTTCTTTTTTTTCGTTAGGAGCCTACTTCTATTAGTAGCTTATCTCCTCCCCTCCCCTTGCATGTGGAGGAATGACACCTTTCCCCTTCATTTGAACATAGATGCCCTTGCTATCGAGTGAACTCAGCTCCCCAGCTCTCAATCCTTTAGGACTCTCCTTGCTTCTCCATCCTTTAAGACATCTCGTCTTCACTTCCTTAGGTAATCAACTATGTCGTTCTAGGAATCCGGCCCTGAATGCCATGAGCTCCCGAACACCTTGGGAGGGAACTCCCCTGAAACCCCTTCTCCTCTATTTTTCCTAGGTTCTTTAGTCGTAGCTGCCACCGGGGTAATAACTCTCCCCATGAAAGCGCCGCGTCAACATCACCAAGGGAGCCCGAAGGGTATCCTTTCTTCGAGGAGGATGTCATGGAGGTCGTTGCCGGACCGGTGGGAGAGAGTGCTGCCCGAAGGGTGGCTGATGCTGGTGTTCCGCATTTGGAGTTTGACAACTCCTTGGATGTGGGCCAGGTCAAATCCCTGACGAGGAAGTTCCATATACCCTGGCCTTGTGACCTTAGGGTCCCCGATGTGGGTGATCGGCTGTGGACCCCTGAGGAGGGGGAAATCTGTGTCTACCAGCATTTTTTTGGGTTTCCCCTCCCTTCTTTAATCTCTGAGTTGCTAGAGTGGTACGGTATCACTATCAGTCAACTCGTACCCAGCGCCCTTAGGACCATCGTAGAGATGATAGTATGGGCTCGGCTTCGGGGTGTGGAGATGACGTTGCGGATGTTTTGTGCCATGTTCGTGCCGAGGAAGCACGCTTCCAAGGCCAACACGTATTACTTCCACCCTTGGAGTGGGAAGTCGGTGCATAACCCCTCGTCTGCCCACGGGTGGAAGGACAAATTCTTCTACGTCTCCTGCCCCGAGGGCTGGAGGTTTAGGTCTGACTAGGGGGAGGCCTGTGTAATCGTCATGGGATGTCCCCCTCTGCTCCGAGACGAAGAGGCTATAGCTGTAGCTCATGTGCTAGTGATGGGGACATTCCAGGCGAAGCCGTTGGTGGAGGAGGAGGTTCCCCTAGTCTTCGCTGGGATTAGCCCTGCCCTCATCGGTAGGAGAGGTTTTGTGGTTATTTAGCACATCTTCCACGTTTTTTCTTTGGTGTACTAACTGTTTTCTTTTGTTGTTTCGCATAAGTGTCCATGGACGCCAAGCAACGTTTGCTCGAGAAGGCCCAGGTGAAGCAGGCCGGGAAGACAGACGCTAAAGCGGCCCGACGATGAGGTTGCCCCCTGTCCTGATGAAAGGGGAAATCCGCAGGTCCCCACTAAGGGGAAACAATCGATGGTGGCACCCCAGGAGGTTACCAGTGAGGTGAAGAGGCCCTTGGAGGGGGCCAAGATGAAAGGGATGGAAGAATCCATCGTATGGACGCCAAAACAGTTGCAGAATAGGTGGGCGAATTTCAAATATTTTCTACCTGCCTTTCAACTGGGAATCGCATTCCCTAATTTTAGAATCAAGATTCAAGGATCCTACTTGAACCAGATCTGAACCAAAAGTGAAGGGACTAATTATACCTGATCTAGAGAAAAAATTTCTCCCAAAGTTGGTGTTCACGCCCAAAGAAGGAACCAAGATCTGCTCCTGCTGAAGATGACACAACAACTGTGGAACAGAACCAGCAGGGTGCATCCTACACACTGAATCCTTCACAAGAATCCTTTGGATGACAATGAGCACTAAACTGAATCAACCTTTCAACAAAGACTGATATCAAGAACCTTTCTTGATCTTTCTCTGACAAAGAGA
>NW_010729082.1:754159-776133 GCF_000365185.1 Nelumbo nucifera
CTGTGAACATTTAAAACCAACACAAGTCTCATTAAGTGTCCAGTTTTAGGGTCTTACACAGAAGTATACCACACAACATGAATCAAACATGTACTTCATTTATTTACATTAAATATCAAAAGTACATCAAAACTGATTGAAGCTAAGGGCATACAAAACCTGTCCAACACAAGAAGCTAATGAAGGCGCCAAAAAAGCCAATTAACGGGGTCGAGGCATCAAAGAAACCCACGGACGGGGCCGAGGTGGGTCGGAAGAGGCCCGCTATAGATATGCCAAGGGAGGAGCCCCCACGGAAGGTGGCCAACATGGAGCGACAAGCAAAGGAGGTGGCGTGGAGGTCCACGCCCGGGGAGCACCCATCTGAGCCTTCATCAGCTCCTCCATCAGTACAGGGGCTCCCCAAGAGAGCCGAAGGGGCTGGGAAGATCTTTCGCCCGCAGTGGCAGCTCCGAGAAGGGGACTCCATCTAGGATGAGGGGGTCAGCCAAGAGCTGGTGAGCGGGGCCATCCTGCCGAGGGATCACTGCCGCCTATTGCAGAGCGACCCCAAGGCCATCTATGACGAGGGCCTATACCACCTGGCTGAGGTAAGATGCTCTTTGGTTTTGTATTTCCTTTTCTCCCTACTTTTTCGTTTGCTAACTAGTTTTGTTGCAGTCTGGAGAGGAGGGCCTCGCACTCTGCTTCGTTGTTGGATGCTGGGAAGTCGAACCTCAACGCATATTCGATGGTTGAGTTATCCGAGGTGAGATGGATAAGGCCAGTGCCGCTTCCTTTGGAATTGGACGACCTATCTACAAAAAGCTTCCAAGCAGGAGGAGCGTCTCCAGCGGGTCGCCCATTTCCTTATTCATCTTCCGAGGCCCAGGGAAGAGCTCGGTTAAAGGTGCACTCCGTCATAAAATCTGCAAGGGCTTGTGCTTTGACGGCGGGCCTCGGCTAGTACTGTATGTCAATTTCGAAAAGCTCTATCGCCCATTTGATTAGGCACCCGAGGTCTTGGGCTTGGCGAGGACATCTCTAAGGGGCTGATTTGTCAACACCATAATGGTGTGAGCTTGGAAGTACGACCTAAGCTTTCAGGCAGACACCACAAGAGCGAAGGCCAACTTATCCACTTCGGGATATTTGGTTTTGGTGTCGCATAGTACTTTGTTGACATAGTATATCGATTTCTGTGCTCCATCTTTTTTAATCAGGATTGGGCTGACTGCTTCGTCCTCGGATGACAGGTAATGGTATAGAGTTTCTCTTGGGACCAAGCGGGCCAAGAGGGGAGGCGAGGCGAGGTACTCCTTGAGTTTGTCAAAAGCTCGCTGACATTCCTCTGTCCACTGGAAGTCCTTCAGTTTCTTGATGGCTTGGAAGAAGGGAAGACAATGGTCAACTGACTTTGACATGAAGCAGTTGAGCGCCGCTACACGGCTAGTGAGCTTCTAGGTTTCCTTCACCGACCGAGGAGGTGCCATGTCCAATATGGCATGTATTTTCTCAGGGTTGGCCTTGATACCTCGTTGAGTGACGATGAAGCCTAAAAACTTGCCTGAAGTTACGCCGAAGGCAGACTTGTTGGGGTTCAACTTCATATTAAACTTTCGCAAAGTGTCGAAGGTCTCGGCCAGGTCCGAGGTGTGGGCCTCGACTTTCATGCTCTTCACCACCATATCATCTATATAGGCCTCAACGTTCCTCTCCATCTGATCCTTGAACACTTTGTTAACAAGACGCTAGTAGGTAGCTCCTTCATTTTTAAGCCCAAAGGGCATCACCTTGTAGCATTATGTGCCATGTTTGGTGATGAATGAAGTCTTCTCTTCGTCTTCGAGGTACATCTTTATCTAATTGTATCCAGAGAAGGCGTCCATAAAGCTAAGCAGTTCATATCCTACAGTGACGTCGACAAGGTGGTCTATTCTTAGCAAGGGAAAACTATCATTGGGACAGGCTCGGTTAAGGTCTGTGAAGTCAATACAGATTTTCCATTTCCCATTAGCTTTCTTAACCAAAACCACATTCGACAGCCAGTTAGGATAGTATACCTCTCAGATGAATCTGGCATTGAGCGGCTTGTCAACCTCCTCTCCTATGGCCTTCCATCGCTCCGGTGCAAAGTTTCTATTCTTCTGCCGAATCGGCCTAGAGCTCAGGTCCACGCTCAGCCTGTGAGTAATGACCGAAGGGTCAACTCTAGGCATGTCAGCGATGGACCAAGCAAAGATGTCGGCGTTAGTTTTGAGGAAACTTACCAGTTCAGATAGGCTCTATGGAGGAAGGTTGGACCCGACACGGATAGTCTTCTCGGGCTCGTCCTCATCCAAGGGAACCGAGACGAGGTCCTCGTCTCGCCGGCTCCTCCCTGAGGTCAAGGCTTCTTTGTTCTTGCCTTTCAGCGTCACCACATAGCACTAGTGGGCGACATACTGATCCCCTCGAACGACTTCGACGCCATGCTTGGTTGGGAATTTGAGGGCGATGTGGTAGAGGACATGGCGGCTCGCAATGCGTGAAGGGTCAATCTCCCCATGATTGCATTGTATGGGGAGCCAATCCTCACGACGAGGAACTCCGTCATCCTTGTCACCTGTCGATGCTCGGTTCCTATCGTGATTAGTAGGATGATCTTTCCTTCCGGCCTAACAACATTGCTGGAGAAGATGACAAGTGGGACGTCGGCAGGCTGAAGGCGCTCTGGCTCTATCTTCATCTTTTCAAAAGCTTCATAGAAAATGATATCTATCGAGGAGCCACTATCGACAAAAATCCTCTTGACTAGGAAGTTTGCCACTATGGCCAAAATTACCAATGCATCATCATGGGGGACTATAATCCTCTTGGGGGCTGGCCCTCGGATGCTCAACTGCCTGGTATAGGCCTTGCGGTCCGAAGCCGAGGCTCTGCCTGAGGCCGAGCCCCCGACAATGACGTCGATGACTCCGACAACCTGTTGGTGTTGCTGTTGTTGCTGCTGTTGGGAGGACGAAGCACCGGCTTCACCTCCGACGTACTGTTTCAAGTGTCTGCGGCGGATGAGGGACTTTATCTCATTCTTTAACTTGTAGCAGTCCTCGGTGTCGTGGCCTACGCCGCGATGAAACTTGTTGTACTTTTTAGGGTTCCCCCTCTTGGGGTTTCTCTTCATCTTTTCTAGTCACTTCACGAACTTCTCCTCGCCTATTTGTATCAGGATTTGGGTCCGGGAGGAGTTGAGTGGCATATATTGGTGGTAGGATGTGGCTGAGGCCAACGACTTCCTGTTATCTTTGCCCCCATCAGTGTGATGATCTTCGTTCTTCCTTTTCTTTCTGGAGGGCCCACTGTTGCATTCGGTTTCCTTCTCCTGGTGGTCCCCGATAGAAGCCTCCTCGGCCACAATGTACTTTTGGGCCTTTTTTAGGAATTCTAGCTTCGTCTTTGGCGGGGTCTTAGCGACCAAACACTTGAGGGCGGAGCCAGCTCAGAGTCCGCTGATGGCAGCATGCATTGAGACCATGGGGTCGAGGTCCCTAACCTCGAGCTTTTCTTTTTTAAAGCGGTAGATGTAAGACCACAAAATTTCGCCCGTCTTCTGTTTAATGGACATGAGCGAGACAACGCTCCTTTGGCATCACCTGCTGCTAATGAAGCGAGTGAGAAACATATTGGTGAACTGCTCCCAAAAACTAATTGACCTCATGGGGAGGCTGGAGAACTAGCGACGCGCTGCTCCCTTGAAGGTGGCCTGGAAAGTTTGGCACGTCAAGGCGTCGGAATACCCGTAGAGTATCATGAGCACTTGAAAACTCTCCAGGTGGTTGTCAAGGTCCGAGGAGCCATTGTACATCTCCAAAGTAGGAGGCTTGAAGTGTGGGGGAGAGGCTCCGAAATGATTTCCGTAGTGAATGCGACCATGTGGCCAGTGGAGTTACCATGGCTAGTTGAGGCGTCGGCTCGGCTCTCCTTAACTTGGCGAAGCTCACCCTTGACGGCCCCAATCTCGGCTCGCAACTCGGAAAGCCCTGGATCAGCAAGGACGTGGGCCCCGCTTTTGTCTTCATAGACTCGGTGGGTGTCAGCTCGGATATTCCCAAGTACTCCGAGGCCATGTCGTGTGCTCCTTTGCAGGCGCGACGATCATTCAGAACATCCTAGTTGGTGCGACGTTGGCTCTCGCCTCGGGAGCGAACTTCGGGCGGCCAAAATGCCCATCATCGTCCCTGGGGACCTCCCTCTGGCGGCGGTGGTGCTGCTTCGAAGGCTGGTGACTGTCTTCGGATTGAGCGGGCACTTCTTCCCTTTGGCTGGGAGGACGGATATTCCTTTGTGGTGAATTTGGGGGTGGTTATTGCCCGACTCCGATGGCTCGGCCAGCAAGTTGTTGCCCTGGCCGAGGGCTGGGGGTTCGATGTGTTCGCGTCGGCCTTGATCCTCTAACACCCCAGTGGGGCGGTCGCCTCGAGAGGGACCTCCTGCTTGGGGGCAAATTTCTTCCATGCGTTGAGTAAGGCGGTCCAAACGATCGAGGACAGCCTGAAACTGGTCATAGGTGAGTAGGTTCTTATTATTCCTAGTTCTCCACACCATGGTTTTCGAGCTTAGGAGGGCTTGAAATAAAAGTATTTTTATCCTTAAAAGGGGGTCGTCTTAGCAATGCTTCCCATAGACGGCACCAATTGTTGCCGCACGAATTAGCCGGGGGAAACATGGTAAATTCGCTCTCCAAGTTCCGAAGGTAGGCCGAAGGATTTGAGGTCTTAGAAGAGGTAAGCCAAGGCCGAAGACTGTAGGCCAAGGCGAGGTGTTCCTTCCCATGTACCGTAGAAGCCGAGGACTGTAGGTCGTAGTCTCAGTGGCGAGGTTCCTGGAGATCCGAGGTACTGCAAAACAAGAAGTGTTAGAGGCCTCGGGTGGAGACTCGAGTTGGAGGCTCCGATGCTCAAGTTAGTACGGGGTGTAAGGTAGGAGGAGGTGCAGACGAGGTCTTGGTGATAGTCCTCGGATGCACCGGGTCCCCAGGAGTAAATGCTAAGGAAGCAAGGTTGGTGCGGAAAGTAAATGAGAGAGCTATGTCAGAATCCAGGGTTCTAGTCCCCCTGTCAAGGGAGAGTTGCCTCTTATTTTTACTTGAGTGGGCTAGAGGTAGGTGAAGATGAACACACCATATGAGGGTCGTACGAGGTCAAGCGGCAGGCCCTGGCGGTTACGTCTGACCGCCCCGTGGTTGGCTCCATACAAAGGTAGTAGGGCTTCCCCCTTGCTGTGGTTGGCGTTGTCAGGCATGGGTTGGGCCTCCCATCTCGTAATGGGTTGGGCCTGGCTAGCCCACATCAGTTTCTAAGTTTCTTCATGATGTTATCCTCTCTTTAGAATGGAAGTAGGCGATGTACGATGAATTTCATGCTCTTTAATTTATCACACTTGGGACATTATTTCTCTTTCTCCTGGGAAGAAAGCAATTGGCTATTGGTGGGCTTATATAGTTAAGCATTGTGCAAATGGTAGTGTGAAAAAGATATACAGCATATTTAGTAGCCAAAGGATATACACAAACCTATGGAGTTGATTATATTGATACATTTTCACCCATAGGTAAAATGGGTTTAGTCTATGTGGTTATTTTCCTAGTTGCATATTTTGATTGGCTGTTGTCTTAGGGGAAGGAAGGGAAGGTGTGTCAACTAAAGAAAGAAATCTATGGGTTGAAACAATCTCCAAGGGCTTGGTTTGGGAGATTTAGTAGTGTGATAAAGCAGTTTAAGTGAACACAACGTAGGGTTAATCACTCAATGTTTAGTAGAGCTACTACCTCTAGCAAGATTGTGTTGACAGTCTATGTAGATGACATTATTATAAGGAGTGATGAATATGGCATCAAAGAGCTCAAACAGTTCCTAAAAAACTAGTTCCAAACTAAGGATGGGGCACTTAAGGCATTTTCTCGGCATAAGCAAGGTCAAAGTGGGGAATTTCTCTCACAAAGAAAGTATGTGCTTCACCTGTTGGAAGAAAACTAGTCTATTAAGGGAAAAAACAGTGGATATTATGGATCCAAATGTCAAGATGTCTGATATTGAGGGAGAGCCCCTAGATGATACCAGACGATACAAGAGAATAGTTGGGAAGCTGATTTATTTAGCCATCACAAGGCTACAAATTTCCTTAAGTGTTGGGTTGTTGAGCTAGTTTATGCAGAACCCAAGGACAACCCATTGGGAAGGTATTATTAGAGTACTATGCTACTTGAGATTCTCTAGGTCAAGGGTTGTTGTATAAGAAAGGGAGAGAAATTTCCTTGGAGGGATATACAGATGCTAATTGGGCAAGATCAGTTATAAATGGGAAATCAACAATTGGTTATTGCACATTCTTGGTAGGGAATTTGGTTACTTGGAAGAGTAAGAAACAAAATGTGGCGACTCGAAGTAGCGCTAAGGCTTAGTACAGAGTCATGACTCACATTACGTGTGAATTGGTGTATAAGAAAGGGAGAGAACTTTCCTTGAAAGGATATATAGATGTTAATTGGATAAGGTTAATTACAATGTGGTGGCTTGAATTAGTGTTGAGGCCAAGTACAAAGCTATGGCCCATACTACGTACGGATTGGTGTGGCTAAAACAATTGGTACAAGAAATGGGAATGCCGGTAACAACTCCCATTAAGTTGTTTTGTGACAACCAAACAACCATTCATATTTCCTCTAATCTTGTATATCATGAAAGAACTAAATACATAGAAATAGATTGCCACTTTGTAAGAGAGGTGGTTAGTGGAGAAATCATTATCTCATTTGTGAAGTTTGAAGATCAACTAGCCAACCTCTTCACTAAAGGCTTAAACGGTGCACGTATGAAGTATTTCTTTAACAAATTAGAGCTTTATGATATATACGCTCCAACTTGAGGGGGAGCGTTAAATTTTAGTGTTGTACAGGGTCTTTTTTGGTCTTTTTTCTTCTTATGTTTATGGTTCTTATTATTTCTATCATAAATCACATAATTAAGGGCATTTATATAATTTGATTCTTTTATGAATCGAAGTAGTCATATTTGGGTGGTAGGTGGATCTCTCGACTAGAACTGTCTTTGCCACTCTTCTCTATTGCCAATCGAAGTAGTCATAATTTGATTCTTTTATTCTTCTTCTCTATTGCTACTCTGTATCGTGGATTATACCAGGATTTTATTTGTTTATTTTATAAAATACAGGTTTGATCACATATAATGTTAAATTTACATTAATTAATTATATATAAAAGTTTTTTTTTTATATTTTAAAAAATTAAAAGTGTAATTGGATTAAATTTGAATCCAAACTCTTCAAATCCGATCAGATTCGGATGCAAGTTTGCAGTAATTCAACCGGATTCAGATTTTACAAAATCCGATCCGTTTACGAGCCTATACCATGATGGCCCAGTAGGGTTTGGGGCTAAAGCTACATAAGCTCTCTTTGTGTGACTTTTGTGGCTCTTTGGCTTTAATGAGTTCAGAGTATTTATAGTCTCATTTATTGGAAAGTTGGCATACATGCAATGAATCATATATACTTAGATGCAAGTTAAATGATGTCCTACATGGGTGTTAATAATATTATAATATTAGGGCCCATTTGGTTTACTCGGAATTGAAATTGGAATTAAAATCCTTGGGAATCAGAATCGGAATGGTTTATTCCCATAATATGTTTAGTTCAGACAGGAATGAGAATAAGAATTAGAATCAGCAAGAATGAAATTTCATTTCCATGGGAGGGGCAGGGAATGACCATTCCCTCAAATGGGGGAGTGCCATCCCAGTAGGAATGGAAATGGGATTCCGATTCCATCCAACCAAACAGTTGGAATCGGAATAACCGATTCTGATTCCGATTCCAGACCTCTATTCCCATGAACCAAACGGGGCCTTAATAGTATTTATAGTAATTATAACCAAATATAACTTACATAAATTTAAATTATCTTTATTATCATAAATAAGTTCCATTTAAATATGAAAATAAAATTACTAAAAATAAGGCTAATTATTTAGATTTACTTAAGATTAAAAATAAAAAGTTAACAAAGCCCATCCAACCTAAAAATAAATGCATGGGTTGGACTTAGACCGACTATCACATCAGCCTATTCCCTCTTGTTTCCTTACCCTCATTAAAATTTTGTGGTTTTTTATTTAAAAATAAAAAATAAAAAAACATGGGCTACTCACAACCAAACCAATTCAGTTTCCTTTTTATTAGGAAACCTGTAATCACTCCCCCATAAAACATGATCATTCTTTTTAACACCAGCCTGTGCATCGCAGGGGCTCTTATAACTTGTTCTTATATTCAAACCAAAAATGATTTGGGTGGCATAAAAGAAATCAGGGGTGAAGTAGCAAAGATGCCACATGTACTTTATGAATTCCCCTAATGCTGAGTTGGCATAACAACTAGATCACTTGTTTAACCATCTGCCATTGGTAATAATCATCTGACAAAAGCAACTTGCTAACTTGTGCTGATCTGGCATAACTGCCTAACAAACAGAAAATTCTGAAGGATCCTCGGGGGAGGGGCGGGGGAAGATTAAAAAAAGACTAGAGTGGGGACTCACCTGAAGAACCTCTCCCGAGCCAATGCTCAGATCTTCAGAGCTCTCAGACCGCCGTTGCCTTTCAGCCCTCCAGGATCCTACAGTCTAAATCATTTTGATATAAAATTGGAATTCCTGGGGGGCATTGAATCCAATGATAATCGTAAGGAGAAGACCCAAATGATGTTTGAGACCTTCAAAACTCCTGCAATATGTGATGCCATTTGGGCATTTCTTATCTCTTTAAGCTAGTGGTTACATGGTTTGTGAGTAGCTCAGTAAGTTCTAGCCCAATACCTCCATTTGGGTTTTATTTCTATGAAAACTAATTCTATTTACTATCATCAATTTAAGTGAGTTCAACAGCAGCACCTTCTGTCACTGGCATAATACAGCTTTTTGGGTACTGATGGCGAAATTCCAAGATGCAGGATCCAGTCTCTGTATATACATGGACTGTCTAAAGCCTAAATGGGTTGGGTTGCAAAAACCCCGGCCGACCAGTCAATGAGGGCTTCGACATGGTTTTTGCTGCTTTCACCTTGCTGACCAATAGGTTCCACTTTGCCTCGTCATTTTTGCTCTGGTGCTGCATCTTTTCTTTGAAATGCCTGAAAGAAATGAGCATTAACAGTGACCACCACATTTTGTTTTTTAAAACTGTAGAGTAACGAATTTGTATTAAGGAAACTCACAGGCATAAAGAGATGCCCCTGTACACTAGGGACTGTACAAAGGGTATTTACATCAGAAACATAAGACTATTGAAAAACTGCATACCGTGTGCCTTAAAAGTTAAGAAAAAAAATATATCAAAGGTCAAAAATGAACCGACTCAGAGCATTCTCATTATCCGAAACTTCATGTAGGAGTCAAACCATGGAATAGGCCAAGCCTTTGCTAGATGATGCAATCACTATCCTAACATGCAATTTTTTTGTCACATTTGAGTATGCGATTCTTTTTTAATGGGTGAAATTGATGAGTATAGATTTCTGCCACACAGATGGGTTACAGCAGAGCTAGCTTCCAAGGTGTAGGAAAATCCAAGTTTCATCTATAAATAACAACTTAGTGGGGGGGCCTGGGGGCAACTTTTGTTAAATGAACTTTCTCTTACTTCAAGGTTTTGACAAGGACCATATTAACAGCTAAGAACACATAACAGTGATTTAGAACCACATCTTGTGGCTTACGTAAGAAAATATTACCACTGTTAATAACCAAAGTTAGATAACTTAATATGAAATTAATTTCTTCCAAATTAAAGCCATAATAAATTATTGGGAAAATTCCTGATCAGTACCCTGTGCTTTGGCTCAAGGGACAATTTGATCCCCAAACTTTAAAATGCGACAATTCAGTACCCAAACTTTCAAAATGTGACAATCCAGTACCTGCAATTAACCAGTCCGTTAATGAGCCGTTAAGTGACATTTGAAAAGTCAAAAATGCCCTAAGAATGTCATCTAATTCTCTTCATCAGCCATCCAAACATTGACAATAAAATGAACAGTCCCAAATTCTAGATTCTTCTAAACAGTCACCGACTTTTTTAATAGAAGAGGCTAGGATTTGAGACTGTTCAGTTTTTTTGTCAACCTTTGGATGGTTGGTAAAGAGAATTAGATGGCATTCAAAGGGCATTTTTGACTTTTCAAATGTCACTTAACGGCTGATTAACAGACTGATTAACGGCAGGTATTGGATTGTCACATTTTGAAAGTTCGGGTCCTGGATTGCTACATTTTGAAAGTTGGGGTACTGGATTGTTGCATTTTAAAGTTCAGGAACCAAATTGTCACTCGAGCCAAAGTACAGGGTACTGATCAGGAATTTTCCCTAAATTATTTATTCCCCATTCAAACTCCAAGTGCTATAAGGACTTCTCATATTGTGTTTGTAATATTAGTTAATTTTCTGTTGCAACCAACATATGCATTGTAACATATTGAATAATGGGGGTCCTTGTAATCTTCACCTTATAAGTGAATCTGCTAATCCTTCCATGGATATTTTTAGCCAACCAATTCAATCATATATCTATGCATCAACTTCTAGGTACAAGCATGATAAAATAGGTTCCAACCTGAAAGTTATGATTTTGTGTAAAAAAATGCCAAGGGTTGGGTTAGATGAGGTCCATATCTTGTCTACCCTTCCCAAGACCCCAGATGGGAGGGAAAATCACTGGGCAATGGCCCATTTTTATCCCATGTATCTAATAGGATCCCTCTAGCATAAGGAAGTTTAGTAAACCAAATTCTAGATAACTCTCTCTCACTCATATATATAGAGTGGGAGAGAGAGAGAGAGAGAGAACTAACCCATATATGTCTTGCGAGTTTCATGACTAGTTTGTCTTCTGCCTTCATCAGGAGTTATGTTCTTACAAGTTACAACAAGGAAAAATACCATCCATGAACAGAGAACTACCTAATAATTTATGAAATAGGATGGGCTAAAACACAAGGTGAAGGATAGAAAAATAACTTATTGTAAATGGTAGCAAGGCACTTAATAATAGAATGTAAAACACAGTAATGAAGAGTTGAAAATGGAGCCCGTTGTTATGGCAACCACTATCTGTACTCTATAGGTGTGACTGGCTAAAAAACAGTTGCAACGGTGAGCAATGGTCAAAATGAACAACCATCAACTCTTTACTTCTCTTTAAAGTTGATTATTTTTTGTTATTTTTGTGAACTTGACTTCTTTTCACATATTCTACAATGGAAATGTTAAAATGCCCCAGAGGAGTTGCTTGCTTACCTACAAAGAGGAACCTTGCAAAAATCTGGTTGATTGCATATTCGAGAATGCAGTTCAAGAAGCTGCCACATGCGCTTGCAGTGAATGCATCCACCAGGCACACGAATCTTGCAACTGGAGAAGTGCCGGACCAATGTCTCAACCCCCTTGCAAGCTGGAAATCCACAGGCTACTTGGCTTCCTTTCAGGACCTTGTCACGGGGCCCAATAGTCCTACATCCATCTTTGCATATGTGCAGAAGTGCCTCCATGGCTTGATTCAGTTGCAGGTACATCTTCTTCTCTTCTATCTTCTTCAACCTCTCCTGTTTTTTCTGTACCAAAAATGAGTGAAATAAGAACCAACAAAAGGTCGTAGAAGAACAATGAAGATCTTTGATTTTAGCAAGCTGAAGTGCAAATGCAAGATCAAGACTGAGTGAATTTTGATTTTAGGAAGGTGTAGTTTCTGCAAATCCAAATTAAGAACAGAAAATAAAGATTAAATGAACAAATGATGAAGAAGATAGTCACTGAAATTCCTAAGCTTAGTTCTATAGGCAGAAAATTTTAGCGATGAGTGTGCACAGGAAATTCCCATTTTATGGTCCCAACCAAGTATATGAATCCTCTTGCTAGCCATGCGTTAAGAAGGAATTTCCATAATGTTATATTATGTTTCTAATCACTTAAATGACTTAGATTAGTCTGAGAAGGGTGTGCCCCTGAAACATGATAACAGAAGCTACAGAAATTTCTGTGGAGACTGGACAAATAATGACATCTGACTTACAGAATCTGCCTCAACAACTGCTTCAAGAAGTTCCTGCTCAAGTGCAGGATCAGTTCGCTTCATCACTTTCCATCCTTCAGTTGCAGAAATGGTCTTAAAGTTCTTCACAATTAGACGAACACAAATGAGGGAAAGTCGGGGTGCATCACATTTCCTTGCTAATTGAAGCACATCAATTGCATTTTCTGTGGTTAGCCATGCCTGCTCCAATAGATTTATGCAAACTCTTTTCAGTGATGGAAGTGAGAAGGAGTGAGATAAAACCAGCAAGTGGAGAACAAACTTCTTCATCTCCTCCTGCTCATAGCTGTGTGGGAAATCAAATACAAGAAAACTTAAGGAACTTGAGTTAAGAATATGGTTGACGATAAAAAAATCATCTAAATAAAAGGACATGTAGTTAACTCTTAAAGAATGATTTATACTCAGATTTCAATGATTTCATGTAAAATGGACTGCATACATTATGCACTAAGTTAATTTCCCTAAGCTATGTTGACTGGGAAGTCGAAAGTTGATACTAAGGTGAAATCTGATGTTTTAAATGACAGAAAAAGGTAAGAGGATTATTACTTTTGGTCGGTAACAATCAAAACTTTATTTGCATACCACCTTATTTATCTATACTTAAAGACATTCATTCATATCTCAAGCTTTTTAAGAACTAATATCCATGTAAAGAAGGCAGTTAGGCTAATTATGCTTATATTAATGACCCCAACTGGACTGTCTGTTGGATCTACTCCCTTCTATGTTAGGTGTAGCCTTAGTGATAGTACTAGGGATGGAATATAGTGAATCCTGATTCTTAAACTGCAAATATATGTTAAATTAAATGTGCAACTTTGGCAGGCATGGCTTGAGTTTTCTTTCATTTTGAAGGGGCAAGGCCAAAATCAGTGGAAAATAGAAAATTTTCAAATCAGTTACCATATTTGCAACCCTAATGTCAAAGTTGTAAATGTAAGTTTATACTTGCAGATGAACAGCATTGAGATGCACATATGAAGTCTAAATTAAGACAGAATGTATATACAACCCAAAAATTTAGATTGTCTAGAAACTCTAAAAGCATGGATTATTAGAACCTAGGTTTTACACTAGCATGGAAGATCAAGAATAAATTCAACTTTCATATTTTCATCCATCTCAACTCCTATAAACTCTTGCCTTTAATGCTAAATTTAAGGAGTACCTGATCATTTAGTTGGTCTTTATGGATGAAAGATGGGAATAACAGTTTTTTATTTTTTATATTTTAAAGATTAAAGACTATTGTAGGTGAGGGACTTAAAGTCCACTGCATTATCAAGAATATAAACTAAAATTAACAAGAATATGTTAGTAATGACAATGGAAGGAAAAGCTCTTAAAGATATTAGATTAGTTTCTATTATGCATGAGCATCAAGAACATATTCATTTAGATGATGAGAGGATATGGAACTTAGGTGTACCAGGAGGAGTACAGAAAGCGGATAAATGCATAAACAGCTTCAGAAGGTACCCCTGGAATCTTGATATATTGAACACCATCCTTAACTTTAGCTTGCTGCAAAAGGTTTCTCAGAACTGGTGATGCCATACCCTACCCAAAGAAAAAATAGCATAATTAAAAGTTGTTTTTGTATTCATAAATTCCTGTTTCTATAGTATCCCTTTTTATTCATGTTCAGAACACCATAATAAGATTCTGAGAAGCTATAATGATTCAAATTTCATCTGAATTTTGTTGCTATGAACCAGGGCAGAACATGAGGAAAGATAGAGCATATGTAAATTGCACCGAGTATGGGAATTAGAGGAGGTTATGGGGCAAAACCACATGATGTAGCTGAAGCAAGAAAAAGCCATAGCAGAGGCTCACAACTTAATCAATACCATTGGATCTTTTACATCCCTATTTACACCTAAATCAAGTCCATATTTTTCAGATGTGCCCATGTAACACAGAAGCTAATGTCAATCAGATTTGCTGGTTGAGAACTCTTCTGAAAATATATTTGTTTGCACGGAGGATCTTTATAAGATTCCCCAATTTGTTTAAGCAGGGAGCAATTTCAAAGTTCAATATGCAGGTGAAAGGACGTCAAAAAAAATGCAGGTGAAATAAAAGCCAAAAATGTGATCATCAACCCAGTCAGTTGTTCATGCAAGTCCATGAATTTCATGGCAACTCAACTGATCTGAATTCAGAACGAAAAAGCCTCAAAATAATATAACTTGACTATCACAGTTGATGATAATGCATCTTTTCTTTTCCCCCTTGTCAACAAAAATCAATCCTTCCAAGGGAAAGTTACATCATATACTCTCAAAATCCATCACCATCACCATTCCAAAGAAACAAAGGTCAGTCAATTGCATGAGCAATTCCCATACTTGCTAGTGAGTTTTTCAGTTAAAATCCAAGCTAACACTAGAGAAACAATTATCTAGGATGAAAACTAGGATAAGATAAATTTACCAGAAACCACAAGAACTCAGTTAACTCACCAGAACATTTGAATGAGCAGGAATTATGGCCTTGACCTCAGTCAGAACATGGACATCTGCTCCATATGCTTCCTTAAAGAGATTTTCCCACATATCTTTAGTTTCCTTTGAAACATAACTGCAACCTTTGACCCTTTTGGGGAAGTTGACTCTGCCAAAACTTGCACGAGGGAATGGAGGTGGCTTTGGGATGTTACTCTTTTGGCATAATGATGATGTGGAAACTTCCAGCACAGGTAAAATGTCAGCTGGATTTCCTTCTTGACCCTGTAGAATGAATGAATCCTTGAAGAACTCACCGGTTGTGGTTGCCCAGGAAGAATCAAAATCTGTCTGTGCCATCAATTATAGAAGCTTATACCAAATCAATATTCAGTTGTTCCTGAATACAGAAAGAAAAGAAGGAAACAGAAATTAGCTTAAAAAGCCTCCCATAAAACGCAGCACTTTTTTGACTCCACCAAATTGTTACAAACAAGGAAATTCACGATTGCAAAATATATAAAAGAATATAGACTAATAGATTTGAGAGAACCCTAGATTATCCCAGAAGGAAATAATTTCCAACTTTAGCCAATACATATGGTCCCATAGGAATTTAAAGCAAGATCAAAGCATAAAACAAAGCCAACAGGTTCAAATAGGAAGAGGATCAAAACAAGAAAATTCTTTTGATGCCTTGCCAAGTTGCCCACAATTCAAAGATTTATAGCTAGCTTAGCTTGTGGTATGAACACTAGGATTCCTGCCTTTACAACATAAAGAAAATTTCTTCACAAAGAAGTATAAACCCAGAATGTCTGCATACAAGTAACAGGTGGATAATAAATGAAGGAATATGATTAAATCTAAAATCTGCAAATCAATACAAGGAAAGTACTAAACTTTCCAAGGAATTAACTCCAGAAAGTTTCACCTTCATTACAAGATATCAAGCTTTACAGGGACTTACTCTAAAAGAAACAGGCTTTGAGAAAAAAAAAAAAAAATGCTAGACGTGGTGAAGAAGATTAAAAAATTAAATCTAGACGCCAGAGTTGCATCCCGTCGAACATTTCACATGGAATACCTCCAACAACAAATGGAATGATCCGACGTTTCTTTCTTTAAATATTCCAACTTTTCAGAACGATTCTCCCAACCTTTCGCATGTAATACATGATATAGAACTAACCCATGCCATTAACAACAGTAAGCAAGGCTGCAAACAGAACATTTGTTTATTGTTTAAATCTGACTCAATTTCAACAGAAACGGATGAGGTTCTAAGAACCTCTGAAACCTCGAATCTTTCAGATAAAAAAAAGCAACAAGTTGAAGACTGGAGGAATCTCGTCAGACTCGACCTCTCCACGATCACTTAATTTTCTAATAACAGTATCTCCCACCGTATATTTAACTCGAAAATGTGAAAACAAAAGCAAAAGAAATTTCAAGGGAATTTCAGTTAAACCAGCACGGCTTGAGCCAAAACCTGCAAATCCTCCAAGAAAACAAACAAAAAGGAGATTTGCTCAATCTTTGACAGGAATCTCACTGTGGAACAATGAAAAACTGCTCCGAAACCACACAATTTTAACAAAAACAAATGCAAAATTCAAAATCCGTACAAATTTTGTGAGTAAACACTAATATGAAAACCAAAAGAATTGACCTCATCAACTAACCTCTCGCTATGGAACTTAAATCTACACGACATTCACAACAACCCAATAAAACGGAAGTAAGATTAGTCGAAAAAGCGAGCTTACTTCGATCAATCGACCTTATCGTGTGATTCACCAACCACCATGACTCCATCATCTTCTATGACCTCAGAAGATGTGCAGATTAACACATGCATGGAATGATGGAATTAACAACGACCTTGGCATGAGATTAAGATACTTCAGAGAAAGATTTCATATTAAAGATATGACGAGAGAGATAGAGAGGGAGGTGAGACTGTGAGAGGGAGGGAGAGAGAGGTGTCAGACGTGTGGCGGAAATTCGGAAAACTGGTGGGAAAAGCAGGCACGAATCCGTCCAAACATTTATTGAAGGACGACGAAGGAGAGAGAGATTACGTTGAAATCAGGTGAGATTTTGACAGTTATTAGTTGAGTTTTCTTCTCGAGAGATTTCATTTTCTCGGGTGATAAAAGTGTGGCAACAGTTGGATAACCGCTGAGTCGCGTGTGTTCTTCGACAATCTAATAGTCTTTGGCCACGTGATTCTGTAAGAAAAAACCTAATTAATGGGAGCATGTTTAGCTGAACATTTTGGCTGTTAAGCACGCTGTGGAACCGATGATAAGGTTATACGCCAGTAATAAAATACATGGGCCCGCATCTTTCACAGTGGAGCCAATGAATTTATTACTGGTGTGGAATCTCATCATTGGTTCCATAGCCTGCTGAACAGCCAAGGCGTTCATCATCTAATCCGAATTCAATTACAAGAGGGTTGGGTTGGTAGAGCGGTCCGAGTCCTAATGAACCGGTCATGGATAAACCGGTTTCAGTTTTTTTTTTTTAAATAGGGATGGCAATTTTCTCAAGCCTCCGGATCATGTCAGTTAAGTGCTTAAACCAATTTAGATCAATGATTTTATTTTTCTTTCTTTTAAGTAATTTTTTTGTCTAAAATAAACTTTTGATTAAAAATATGGAAAAATTCCACTTCAGTACCTTGAACTTTGGGGATAGTGTCAAGTTAGTATTGGAACTTTCAAGTATGTCACTCTTAATTGACCGTCTATTATTTATTGAAAATGTCAAAACTACCCTTCAAAAGAATATATTGTTCATTGTCTTCTTTCTACCTTGAGACTGAACTGGTTGAGGTGTTTGAAATTCTAGACTAATTTAAGTCAGTGTCTTCTACCTTTAGATCTGAAACACATTCTTGTCTAGTTATTTATTTGCTTTCAATTATTGTTTCTCTCTATCATATTTCATGTTTTTTCTCTCTTTTTCTTTGAAGATAACGGGTTCAGTCTCAAGGTAAAAGATAATGAACAGTGTCTTCTTTTGAATGATAGTGTTGACATTTTCAACGGATAATTGACTGTCAATTAACAACAGTGACCAACTTGACACTTTTTAAAAGTTTAGGTATTACGGTGACATGTTTGAAAGTTCCAATACTAACTTGACACTGCCCCTAAAGTTCAGGGGTACTAAAGTGGAGATTTCCATAAAAATATAAAGAGACCTCAATGGGGATCCATCTCCATCGTGGAAGATAGAGGTTCATTTTTCTCCTCAATGGAGACCAGGGATGAGGATGGAGTGGTACCTAGAAATTAGGGGTGGGGGAGCCAATATGGGAAATTGTTATTCAAGTTTAGGGACTTATCCTCAATTTTGTTGTCAAGAACAAGCCAATTTACTACTTGATTTCCTTCGCAACTAGATCATTGTTTGAGTTAAGTTGGGCGAGCTGAAGAGGCTTGAAGTGATGAGTTCAACGAATTTTGAATTGAACTCGATGACCTATGAGCACAAGCACTCAAAGGCCTTGAGGTGAATTTCTAGGGAGGAACACTTCAATGCTCAAGTCAATAAAGGTGAGAGGCATGTTGGTGGTGAGAAAGCTAGGGTTCTTTATATAGTAGGAGTGTGTAGAGAGTCTCACCTTGGGAGGCATGCCCTTGTGCTCCTCATTCATGGGACACACATCAACATCTAGAAGCAAAACAAGGACACTCAAAAACCATTCCACTAACTTGGTAGTTGGTCTGGAGTCAGAGACCGAATAGCCCCCCACAATGTCCCACAACACACCCCCGCCTTGTATGGGGAACATCTCCTGATGATGATATCATCATTCCGAATATTATCATCGGGAGATGTTCCCAATACACGGCGGGGATGTGTTGTGGGACGTTGTGGGGGGCTGATTTGAACTCCTGGAGTGATTGACATTTGCCTTACGTCGCACTACATTCGGGACACTTGGTAGGGTGTTCTCTTAGGTTTAAAGGGCACCACATCACAACTATTCCGCCTAGACATGTCTTTCTCACTCTGCCACATGTCAGTTCTCAACTTGGTTGACATGGCAATCCTTATCAGATGTGGATTACTGTTACATCAAAGCCTTTTCTTTTAAAATCCCTAGCTATGCACCCATCTAAGGAGTCTGAATCTGTTCTTCATAGAGCACTCCTCACAACATATACCAGCCTTACATCAGGAGCATCTCTCGTACTTATATATTATTATTTATTGGAAATATTTCCATTACATGGTGGGATGTGGCTGTAAAATTGGTGTGGAAGGAGCAGATCACAATTCCTATCTAATGCCATTTACATTTACCTGTTATGTTTGGTTTGAAGGAAAAGGTAGGAAAACACATACAAGATTTGTAGAGATTTCCTTATCTTTTCTTTTCTTTCCCTACTTTTTCCTTCAAACCAAACACAGCATAATAGAAGCATCAAAATTTATTTTAATCTTCTTTTCCTAACCTTTTTTTATTTATCCCCCTTTTTGATAAATGATTATTTTTCCACACACGTTTTCTATACACACTGCTACCAATCGGAAGAGAATAGAGAGACCCTCTTCTCCCAAACTCACTGCACTCAGGCGTTTTCTCTCTTTCTTCCATTAAAACGTTTTAACTTCTAAGCACTCAAGAACGAACACGTAACCAGCCCTTCATTAAAAGAGACCTTAAAAACTCTTCATTACGTGTCGGGCCTCTGCAACTACAACCTTCACCCACCGACACCCCATCTAATGGTGATTCATCATCAGAATTTGTCATAGAGGCAGAGGTTTATGGCATGATAGACGTTGAGAAAAACTAGTTCGCACACATCTCGTATATGTTTGGCATCGATGCTGTGAGAAAACGGTGTTGTATATATGTGGATTGGTAGTATGGTTTTCTGAAAAAAAAATGAAAAATATAGATACACCTAATGCAGAAATCTGATTCTCACCGTACAGTTATAAACATTCAAAATGTCCAAAAATCATACTTTATTCATTTATACCCATCCATGAATTGGTGTCAATTCTAAGCTAGTACCTACCCCAAATGTACTTTAAACCTATAAATTCGGACACTAGGGGTACCATTCATTCTCTCCCCAAAAAATGTATTGTTTTATTTAAAAACATTGCTGCCATGTAAGATGTTATTTGGGATAACCATAATACCTTCTGTTTGGCACCAGTGCTCCATATCACCAGTGCTCCATATCTGTTTTCAGCACCGATATCTATTATAGGAAGTCCATGTCCCTGCCACATTATATCCTCGGTAATAATGAATTCTAAATTGAAAAAATGATAAATTCAATATTTTCTCAAACTATGCCTTTTCAATTTCTAAGGCATAATTTAGAAGACCATTCTAAATATGTTATTATTTTCTGAAGCACCGATTTTTTAATGTAACGCTGATGTATCACCGCTTTACGAAGCAATGGCATCAATGCCAAACACTGCCCTCGTTGAAAGAGAAGGGACGTTTCTTTCTGAGTTTGGATCTCCTGACCACAAAAACGCTGGCCACAAATGAGAATTGGGAACATGAACCCCCGTGTGCGTGTCAGCGACCAGCGTTGTGTGACTCCTAGAGTCCTCGTTCCCACTTGACGATTTTTCCTTGATTGAATTGACAAGAATGACACGTAATACGAAATGTACACCGTTGGATTGGAATCCAGAAGAATAAAAAATTTAATTTACATTATAAAACTTCCAAAGCCAAACGATATTTTGGTATGTGCGGAGAGGAAACGATATTTATTATTTTATATAATAGAGGGGCGAATCTGAGTGGCCCCATGGGCTTAGGTGGGGATGGTGGTGGATCGTGGATGGACCTCCACGAGACCGGCATGATATCATAAGAGATAAATATAGCCAATAAAACATGGACACGTGGAGGATATTATATTCTAGCTATCGCAGAAAGGAGTGATAATGACAGACGGTAGGGAGGCTGCTATTATTCCGAAAAGATAAAGGAGATGGAGGAGGGAAGGAGGGCGGTTGTGGGAGGCGGGATCTGCGTGAAATAGACTGACACGTGGGCCTAAGAACGGAAGCCCATTACATCACTCGATGTAGGTGGGGGCCCGGTTCGATATCTTGGGAAAGACTGCGTCGTCTGCACGTTGGGATATTCGAGTGTAAACTGAGTAGGACAAGAAAGTAGGAGATGCCTGATGCATGGCGGTGATGGCACCTATTTCAATGGTTAGAATCTCAGCCCCGCGTGTCCTATAAAAAGGTTCACGCCTTTCACGACTTTAATGGTCTGAGTGACGGATTCACGTGGGATCAAACCTTGGTACAGTCAACTTCATGTGCATCTTGCTCTTCCCCCCATTTCTCACATCCTTTTTTTTCAGCCGTGCGATTTGAATTCAGATCTCTCTTATCCACAAGAGTCCTACCCACATCTCACTACTGCTATTGAAAACAATTCCCCATGAATAGCGTCTCACAAATGCCCCATATGCACATCTCACTTGGAGATACATGATTAGGATGTGCTGTAGGGAATTTATGGGGTGAATGGGGTGCAGATGTAAATTTGCAAATGTGGGAGATGTTTTCGATATATAATTGTAGAGAGATGTAGATAGATGTGAATAGGGTTGTTGTGGCTGAGATTCAAAATTTCAATACGTATAAGGGGTTTCTCGATACATCCTACAGGAGGTGTTTGAGGGTCTCGATACTATACGATACATATTAATATTTTGAACCTTGTGTAGGAGATYCGAAYTCATCCGATTTCCCCACTGATGTAACCGTTTTTGGTCACGTACCATTTTTTGTGATGTATAAATTTTTGGCTAAGTACCTTGTTGTTTAACCCGGTGGTGACATGCCTTGGTGATGAGCTACTTGGTGGCGAACTCCCCAGGGGAGAACTGCTTGGTGGCGAACTACCCAGTGGCGAGCTCCCTGGTGGAGAGCTACTTGGTGACGAACTGTCGGGTGGCGAACTGCTTGGTGGTGAACTGCCTGGTGGTGCTCCCTGGTGGCGAACTGCCTGGGGGCGAACTACCTGGTGGTGAACTCCCTGGTGGCGAACTGCCTGGGGGCGAACTACCTGGTGGTGAACTCCCTGGTGGCGAACTGCCTGGGGGCGAACTGCTTGGTGGCGAACTGCGTGGTGGCAAACTGCCTGGTGGCGAACTGCGTGGTGGTGCTCCTTGGTGGTGAACTGCCTGATGTCGAACTGCCTGGTGGCAAGCTGCCTGGTGGCGAACTACCTAGTGGCATTGCCTGGTGGCACTGCCTGGTGGTGCTCCCTGGTGGCGAACTGCCTGGTGGCGAACTCCCTGGTGGCGAACTGCCTGGGGGCGAACTGCCTAGTGGCGCTCCCTGGTGGCGAACTGCTGGTGGCGAACTGCCTGGTGGC